>NW_012194819.1:1029636-1201098 GCF_000504015.1 Erythranthe guttata | reverse complement strand
AGGGATTATTATTGTGACGATAAGAAATAGTGGATTTCGTTTTTTTTATGTGTTTTTAGTGGATTTCGTTGATTCGTGGTTAATTGCGTAAATTTCGGTAAGTTTGTAGTGGATTACATTAATATATAATGTGGATTACGTTAATTTATAACAATTTATACTTCAATTTCATAGTGATTTTCGATAAATTTATAGTGGTTTTCGATGAGTATGTAATGGATTTCAATTTTTTTAAACATTAACCATTTAAAAAATGGAAATAAAAAAATAAATAAATAAACAATTTTTGTTTTAAATCGAAATAAATAAAACCATTATAATCAAAAAGAAAAGGAAAAAATGAAATTGAAATGACATGGGTTGAGAAGAAATTAGCGGGATTTGTATATTTACAAAAAACTTAATTGATTTTTTATAATAATATAATATAGTAACTTTCAGTAACATTAAATAGGGGCATTTTGGATAATTCGAGTCAATTGAATTTATGACAAATGTCAATTAAAAAATTAATTTATGATGAAGACGAAATTCAATTAAAGGGATTTGTCAAATAGCTCATTTTATATTTTCTTGTAGTGTTGATTTAATTTTTAAAGCGATAGTGGAAAGTGTAAACATCAACTAGTAGCAAGGAAGCATATATCACATTTACAATTTGGCTCCCTAGAGTCAACTATATATGCTGTCTCAACCCTAATCCTCTCATGCCATTATTAACCATACTATTTTTTTAAACGAAAAAAACAATTTAAATTAAACAAATTGTGAAAATAAGAATACACTTTATATAGCTCAAAAGTTCAAAACAACAATGAAAGTATTAAAGCCTATGACGCAGGAAAACTTCTATACAAACGTGTTTCCAGGTTTCGGAAACGAATCGCCATAAAACATGTCGGAGATTTTTCAGGGCCGTTTCGGGCCAAATATAATTTGTGGAATGATAATTACATATAATTTGTAGATACAAATATGTAATTGAATTTGCCGACGTTCTGTCCGTGCTAGTTAGATCAAAGCTATGTTCAGAAATTTGGAATTCTAAATGTGGGAGACTTTTATCGAACGCGTATTATTTTGAAAGAAAAAAAACAAAATTGAATTATTAAACCACATACCCTCTCAAACACCTTCATTACTCATTGGAGATGTCAAATTTCCACGTCAGCTTCAATCAAGAACTACTATTGGTCAACAATTTCCAGCCCCATCCAAAGAACAACAAAATCACAAAATCAAATCTAGTTGTGTTTAAAAGTACGTGTTTATTTAGAATTCAGTTAATTAATATTTAGTGTTTTGTTGATTCTTGATCTAGCAACAAGAACATGTAAACCGACTTAGGGACTTCTATATATTTTTTAAATTGAGAAAAGTATCTAGTTTGTCGAAATCTTTTCAACGTTCGTTTGAACTTCCAAAAAAAAAGGCAACAATTCAAATATTTGATTGATATTATTTGAGAATCGATATGGAATGTTTTCAAATTGAGATATTGTCGGCTAAAATACTAATATGCAAGTGCACGTATTACAAACAAGTAGTAATTAAAATGAATTTAAGAATGTCGGATATCGATCTCATACTGAATATTCACATTATATAATGTTAAATAATGACTTTTACCAACTACATTCATATCCAACAATTCAAAGATATCTATGAAAATAAATAAACATGATAAAACATTAATAAAAATGGATTTATGATTTTATCTCTCTCATGTGGGTTGATTCTTCACCCATTTAAACCTCAATCATGTTGTCACTTTTGATTATTAATACGAGACTCAAAATTAATTATAACCAACTTTCACATCTATTATGATTTTATTATCTGAAATGATTTACGCGACAGCAAAACTACGAATGTAGATCACAATAGTCTTCTCTTTCTCTCTCTAAAAACGTTCAATCCACTCAAACCCTAAAATCCCCAAAAGACCTAAAATTCAGAAAAACCCTCAACCTTTCTCACAAATCCTTCCAAATCTGAAAATCTCGTCATTTGAATGGTAATTAAATCATCTAAAGTAGTTATATATATCGAATTTGTGGTTAATCATGTGAGAATCCCCAGAAAATTGCGATTTGGGCCTGTTTTTAGTGTTGGATTTTTGAAATTTTCGATTTCGGCGTGGAAACTGCTTTCACACGCCCACTTTGGGCGTGGAAAATTAGTTCGGGCGTTCAGTCCAGATAGACCTGACCATGGTTCGGTTCGGTTCCGGTTCCGGTTCCGATTTTGGAGGAACCGGAACCGAACCGAAAAAATCCGGTTCCTTACGGTTCGGTTCCTAACTGGTTCCGGTTCGGTTCCCGGTAGAACTGCCGGTTCTTAATAATAATTATATATATATATATATATATATATATATATATATATATATATATATATAGAGAGAGAGAGAGAGAGAGAGAGAGAGAGAGAGAGCTAGGAAATTACATTTTTTTTTTTAAACTGGTTCAAACGGTTAGAACCGCGGTTCTAACCGTCGGTTCCCGGTTCCAAAAATGAGGAACTGGAACCGAACCGGTTTTTTCGGTTCCGGTTCCGGGCAAACCGGTTCCGGTTCGGTTCTAAAACCGTTGACCCCGGTTCGGTTCCGGTTCCGGTTCCTGTTCTAACCGAACTGGTGGTCAGGTCTAAGTCTAGACGCCTGTTCTGAACCGATCGTCTAGTTCAATTTTTTTTTTTTTGCTCAGTATAAACGAAATGAATGATTATGTGTAAATAAGCAGTAGATAACAAACTCGATGCAGCCTAGTTGATTAGGCGTCTCGTCTATTACATAATAGACTCGTGTTTGAGTCTTGGCAACAGCGTGTATATATGATTTTTTTGCCGAGTATAATGAAATGAATAATTATAATTCAATAAGTTTTATTTATCAAAATGGTTAGCCTAGTTGGTCAGGCGTCTCGTCTATTACATAATAGACTCGTGTTTGAGTCTTGGCAACAACTTGTATATATATGATTTTTCTGCCGAGTATAATGAAATGAATAATTATAATTCAATAAGTTTTATTTATGAAAATGGTTGTAGCCTAGTTGGTCAGGCGTCGTCTATTACATAATAGACTCGTGTTTGAGTCTTGGCAACAACTTGTATATATGATTTTTTTGCCGAGTATAATGAAATGAATAATTATAATTCAATAAGTTTTATTTATCAAAATGGTTGTAGCCTAGTTGGTCAGGTATGTTCGTATTTCTATATTAAGAACCCGTGTTTGAATCCTTGTAGGAGTGTAAATATATATTTTTTTTGCTACAAGGACTCGAAGACGGGTTCTTATTATGAAAGTACCAACATGCCCGACCAACTAGGCTACAACCATTTTGATAATTAAAACTTATTTAATTATAATTATTCATTTATGTTTGAGCATGGAAAATTCAAAAATCCAACACTAAAAACAACCCCAAATTGCGATTTTTTGGGGATTTTCACATGATTAACCACAAATTCAATATATATAACTACTTTAGATGATTAATTACCTTTCAAATTGACGATATTTTCAAATTTGGAAGGATTTGTGAGAAAGTTTGTGGGTTTTTGTGAATTTTTAGGCTTTTTGGGGTTTTGGGGTTTGGGTGGATTTGAGGGTTTTTATAGAGAGAAAGAGAAGACTATTGTGAATAACATTCGTAATTTTGCTGCCGCGTAAATCATTTCAGATTATGAATAAAACCATTAAGAGTAAATTCCACTTTACCCCCTTGTACTTTAGCTGGATATCACTTTAACCCATTGTACTCTCAATTGCATCGATTTGCCCCCTCGTACATTCGTTCGATATCACTTTACCCCCTTCTACTCTCAATTCATCGATTTGCCCCATTCTATTTTGGCTCGATATCACTTTACCCCCTTCTACTCTCAACTGCATCGATTTGCACCCCTTAATTGAATTATTTTTCAATGCGGCCCTCGCCGTTAGTTTTCAAATATTTGACCTTAACACTATTTGATTTAAGTATGAAATCACTAAAATGTCACCCCTCCATTTAAATAATTATTAATAAAATTAAACAAATAATAATAAAATAAAATAATAAAAAATTCAAGACAACGAGAAAACATAGTCCACTACGCCAGCCACAATTTTTTATTTTATTTTATTTTATTAATAATTATTTAAACTGTGAGGGGTGGCTTTTTTGTAATTTTCAAACTTAGATCAAACGGTGTTAAGGTCAAAGGTCTGAAAACTAACGGCGAGGGCCACATTGATATAATTTCTCAAGTACATGGGCCAAATCGATACAATTGAGAGTAGAAGGGGGTAAAGTGATATCGAGCCAAAGTACAAGGTGGCAAATCGATACAATTGAGAGTAGAAGGGGCCGGGGTAAAGTAATATCGAACCAAAGTACAAGGGAGCAAATCGATGCAATTGAGAGTACAAGGGGGTAAAGTGATATCCAGCCAAAGTAGAAGGGGATAAAGTGGAATTTACACAATCATCTCGTCAATAGCTACCTAAAGTGATAAATATATGCTTATGATACCACATGCAATTAACACACGAATCTGGTGAAAACTACTCGAAACTTCTTCTACCATAATTCTATTATTAAAACTGTATGTCGGTTCCCTTTTAATAATGACACTTAGTAATACAAATTAGTCAGATTCATACAATAAATAAAATCAGATATAATAAATAATCAGAGAATAAAACTTACAGAATAATAGAAAAACGGGTTCAAAATCCCCACATAGGGTTCCGAAAAAATTCTAGATATTAAAGAAATTAGCTACTCATAATCCTAGAAAAAATAAATAAAATAGTTTGGATATTAGAAAACTTCATCTAAAGAAAAAGGGGGAAAAAAAGCTCCATAATTTGAGAAGAAGATTGCGCGGATTCTCTTATATTCCGATGTGGTCGTCGCTAAAATATCGTATGGATTCTTCGTTTGCTTGCATTTCTTCGCTCTTTTGGCTGGCTCCATGGTATTTCTTTTGTCTACTCTCTCAGAAGTTTTTTTCCCTCAATAATAGGGCATGAAATCCCCTTTCATAATATGGCTTTAAAAAGGTTATTTTTTTCTTTCCTTCTACATAAGAGCCAACTTCCACCTACACTGAGTGCGCGCGCTCACGCTCCATCTTCATGCGAGAGGGTGCACGGTACTTAATTCAGCGCATTGGTTTTCTTTCTCGAGCGCTTGTGAGTGCCATCCCAGGCTCGAACACGCATCAGTTTTCTCTTTTGTTCGCACGTCTCTCTCAACTTCTTTTCCTCTACATTGTGTTTGATTCCAATTTCTAAGAAAATGCATGAAAACCCCATTCAAAGCACTAGAAACAATGCACCTGCAAATGAAACCGAATAAAATCCTATAAATGCAAAATATAACAAAAGACTTAACAACAAACTCTCGAATCATCAGACAACAACTCAGTAAAGGACGTATTAGTGTACTTTTTGTAGAACTAACAGATAGACACAAAAATATTTCATCTATATCAGATTTTCATATAAGAAGACTGAATATTTGTCGTGACAATCATTTTTGAAAAAAATAGATATTTTCCAAAGATAGGAAATTATTTGAAATTCAAATGTTTTGACCTCCAAAAACTAATCATCTTGTTTTGGTGATAAGAATTTTTAAAAGAAATATATGGTCAGAGGAGAATAGAACAACAATTTTGATAGTAGAAGATTGCTTAAAGGGAACTTTATTCTCTTGTATATAAGATAGGTGAAGAAAAACCCTAGACGATTACGATTTAACACCAACAAGAATAGTTTTATACTCTCTTCTAGACTCTCTCTCACATTCATAAATTTCCGTTTGTTATTTCACCGCCGTCAATCCAAGATCCAACGCTCGGTGTACTTTCCGACGATTTAAAATGAGTAGAGTTTGGAGGGAGGTCTTGAGGGTGTGGATTCTACGCCATCAAATTTTATTTGGGCTTTCAAATAATACATCTAAACAATTACAAGGCTCAAACCAAATCATTAATCCAATCAATTGTTCGTAAATTATCATATTCGAAGTAAGCCTTTATGCTAATATTTTTATGTACAATATATAGTTTTCAGTTCGGCTAACACATAAACAATATAATTGTCGGCGTTATTTCAAAACGGTTGTAACACATTCTAGTTAGAGGAGCGGCTAAAACAAATACCATTTTTTTTCTCACCTCAATATCACCAACATAAAAAATAAAAAATAAATAGATAATAAATAGGTAATGTCATTATTACCTATAATGAAAGTCAATACCACAGAAAATTTGTGTGGTATTGATTTTATTAAGGGTATTAATGTCATTCATTACCTAATACTTTTTTTTATCTTTGATGTTGTTGGTATTGAAGTGAGAAATAGACCGTATTTGTTTTAGCCGTCTCCTATAGTTAGTCTATCTTGACTAGGAAAGGAAAACTCAACCAAGTGTACCTGAAGCCCGATTTTTCAACTAGATTTTATTTGAGTTGAGTCTAAAATATTGTGCACCGGGCTAATTTTCACCATTTTATCAAACCTGATTCACCATTAGTTATAAATTAGATTGGCCATTAAGTAGAGGGGGTCAATGTATTTTTCAAAGTACGAGGAGGATAAATGTTATATAGCATATAGTAAAAAGGGGCTAAGCGTACTTTATGTTGGGAAAATTTGTTAAAAGTTGAGTCATGAACAATTTTTGATCAATGTTATTATATGGTCTAATTGATTATATAAATCAACATTTGGATTAGATTATTATAAACAAACCAATTTGTGGTGAAGGAAAATTACTAATCCAAAATATAAGGAAAGTGGGATATTGAGTTATCCCACATTGGAAAAGTAGAAAAGTATTGAGTTATTTATATATATCAATGTTGGAACTAAGGGTCACGCCCTTTGGACATACAACTTTGTTAGGGAGAAACGACTCCTTAGCCGAAACAACACATCAACACATATCACCACATATTAAGATTCCGGTCAAAATGGTCTGAAAATTCCAATTTTGAGGCACCGTGCAACAAAAACCGGGGTTTAGGTAAGATCGTGCAATTTTTTTTGTTTGGGGGGCAAAGTGCTTAGAATGAGATATAATCTATTTTTGTTAAAATAAACATCATCTTCTTCCTTTTTTTTTGAATAGACTATTTTGCCCCTTTAAAACTCACGTGAAAAATACGTGTATAAGATTCCGGTCAAAATGGTCTGAAAATTCCAATTTTGAGGCACCGTGCAACAAAAACCGGGGTTTAGGTAAGAACGTGCAATTTTTTTTGTTTGGGGGGCAAAGTGCAAAACGGGCATCTGTTTAGGGGATAAACTGTTTTTTACTATTATATTATATATATTTATTGTCCACATTTAATCAAAGATGTCCGTTGCTCCAGTGGTTAGAGTTGCCCAATTCTACCATCTACCTGAGAGTTCGAATCCTCCAAGCATTCATTATCTCTTCTACGTTCTTCGGATCCTGGTCCCCATTTTGAAGCCGCAAAGAACTAGTTCTAGTTGAACTTTTTTGGAACCATTGCTACTTTTGGAGCCATTGTAGCAAAAAAAAAAATGCTCATTTTGAAGCCGCAAAGAACTAGTTCTAGTTGAACTTTTTTGGAACCATTGCTACTTTTGGAGCCATTGTAGCAAAAAAAAAATGCTCTAATATATTCTCTCCCTTTTTTTTGGGGCTCCTGGAGTGAGTTCTTCTATATCTTATATTAAGAACTTCCTATGGGCAAACAAATTTTATTGAGGTTCTTTCCCTTATTAGTCGTATGTTATCCACATAATAGCTTCTTTATTAGCGCAAGAGTTTTACCGAAAACTATCAAAAGCATAACAGTATATCCCATTATGTTTATTTGTGAACTCTACATTGCTAAAATTTGCTAATAAATGACAGATTTATGTCAAAATGAATTGAACAATTAGTAAACATATTTTGAAGGAATTGTGAAATATATCAGGTGATTAAATGTTATAAATTAGGATAGATTCCACTTAGCCCATAAAATCAACATATCAGAGGACATCCTTATAATTTATTGATCGGACCAGTTTCATAGTTCATATTTCACAACTTCAAAGTTGTGAAATAATATCTCTGCATTTTGACCCGGATCCAAGTTCCCTCTTCGGTCTATGTGTCACAAAATTAGCCCAATTTTAGTGGGCCAATTTTTTGGTTAATCGAAAAATTAGCCCAAGGAGGAATAATCAAAATCCCATATGGAAGGAAAAAGACCCAACTAATCTTATTTACCTTATTACTTATTATTTTATTCCCACACAAAAAAAAATAGGGGTATCCTAGGACTGTACGAATTGTACTTGTAGTTGGAGTAGGATGGGACAAACCTAGACCTGACCATGGTTCGGTTCGGTTCCGATTCCGGTTCCGATTTTGGAGGAACCGGAACCGAACCGAAAAAATCCGGTTCCAAGCGGTTCGGTTTCGAACCGGTTCCAGTTCGGTTCCCGGTTAGAACCGTAGAACCGTCCGGTTTTGATATAACTTTTTTTTTTATAATTTTTTTTAATTACTTAAGAATAATTATACTTATATTAAAATATAAAATGTATACACAAACTCTCTAAAATTATTTAAAATTACTTGAGAATAATAGAGAAAATAATAGAGAATAATAAATAATAAATTAAAAATATTTTTTTTATGAGAATGGGAATTATACAAAATTATGAGAATGGGAAAATATATAATATTGATAAATTATATGTATATTATATTGCTAATTGAGTGCAAAAAACTTGATAATTGCTAATAGATTGTAATAAGAAGAGAGGAGAAGATAGTTGGTGAATTGGTGAAGAAAAATGAATAAAATAAGTGGGTATTTATAGTGGAAAAAAAAACTTTTTATTTTTATTTATAAAATCTGACCGTTACTAATTTACTACTGTTAATTTTTTTTTATTTTTTATTTTCTGATATTTGTCAATCTGACCGTTTACAAATTGCCATGTGAATATTAATATAATTTTTTTTTAAAGTGACCATTACTTTGGACTGGAGTGGACAATTGGGTAGGACTTTATTTATTGTTTTAAAAAGCTGACCTTTTATTAATATTTTATTATTTGACTTTTTATTTTTTTTTAAACCGGTTCCAACGGTTAGAACCGCGGTTCTAACCGGCGGTTCTCGGTTCCAAAAATGAGGAACTGGAACCGAACCGGTTTTTTCGGTTCCAGTTCCGGTTCCGGTTCTAACCGAACCGGTGGTCAGGTCTAGACAAACCTATATAAGCACAACAATTGTTCGCCAAACACAGCAATTTTTTTATTTTTGTGCGTACAATTGATAAAAGACTAGGAGGAATTCGTGGTTTATTGGATTTGCAGATTGAACAAGGTACGTATGTTGGAATTGGCTAAAGTTTTCTAGAATGTGTCTATTTCTCTCTCATTCAAACACCCTAGTCAACGTGATGGTTGATGCTCCCAAGATTGATGGTTGGTGTTCCAACTTCATCTAGATTCATCCATTGTTGTAACTATAAATAGACTTGTTTAGTGTTTGTAGAAGTGTGCAGAAAATTAGAGAGAATAATTGCGAGACTATTGTGAGGAACTCTTGAGAGAAACACTTTGTAATCCTCTTGTAGTATTTGAGTGAAATACTTGGCTGCCACCCCTGGAGTAGGAGTTTATTTCTCCGAACCACGTAAATTCATGTCTCGTTTGATTTCGTATTTTTGTGAGAGAGTTCTCGTTTATGTTTTCGCTTCCGCTTTGCGCAACAATTGGTACCAGAGCTCCAAGGTTTTGAATATCTTGGGGTATCCGATTTTTGCTTGGAATTATTTCCAAGATTGGAGTTGCGTTTGTCTCGACGAATCGGAAATATTGTTGAAGTGTCTCACCAGCCAACGTGGAAGAATTTGTCTTCTCTGATTATCATCAAAACGGTGGTGCATTTAGTGTACTCACGCCACAATTTAATTGATTCCAGAAGGCAAAAGACATTTGCAATTTTCTGTGTCTATTATTGGTTGAAGCATTAGTGCCATTTAAGAAAAAAGAAATATACCTTGTACGACAGTGGCATTTTGATCAAATTCGCAGCCATTTTTTTTTGTCTACAATCACTACTGTTTGCGTGAAGTCATCTTGTCCACATGGCAGACGGTAGTAAGAAAGGTGAAGAGTCTTCAAGTAAATCAGTTCGTGGTTCAAAAATTTCCAGTTCCGGTTTTGAAGTTTCGAAATTTGACGGAACAAACAACTTCGGGATTTGGCAAGGTGAAGTTCTAGATCTTTTGGTATTGCAAGACTTGGATCTCACACTCGAAGAGAAGCCCGATGATCTGTCCGACTCGGCTTGGACAAAGCTTAACCGACAAGCTTGTGGGATCATTCGATCGTGTCTTGGAATGGACCAAAAATACCCGTTCATGAAAGAGACCTCGGCAAAGGATCTATGGGATAAACTCGAAGCCAAATACATGCAAAAGAGCGTGGAAAATCAACTCCACTTGAAGAAAAAACTCTTCCGCTTCGATTATTGCAAAGGTACGACCATGGTTGAGCATCTTGATAGTTTTAATAAAACTATCACGGATTTGCAAAATCTCAATGTTGAAATAGTCGATGAGGATAAAGCCTTACTTTTATTAAATTCTTTACTCGAGTCTTACGAACATTTGACAACAACTTTGTTGCATGGCAAAACTGAGATAAATTTTAATGATGTTTGTTATTCTTTGATGAATAACGAGGTACGGAAAAAGGACAAGCAAGCTCATCGAGATTCCGGCTCCGATGCTCTCACAGTTAGAGGAAGGTCTACTTTCCGAAAAAATGATAGCCGAGAGAAGTTCCGATCGAAGTCAAGGGGCAAATCCGTAGACCGAAAAAGAATTGGCAAAGACGAGTGTGCCTATTGCCGACAAAAGGGACATTGGAAGAAGGACGGCCCGAACATGAAAAAGAAGGAGTCCAAAATAAATTTGATCCGAAAAGAAGATAGTGACACAGACGAGGCCTTAACGGTGTCACTTACGGCCAGCAACCTTGACGAGTGGATCTTAGATTCGGGGTGCTCACATCACATGTGCCCGAATAAAGATATGTTCTCGGAATTCCAAAAGATCGACGGCGGTGTTGTTTACATGGGCAACAACGACACTTGTCAAACCGAGGGTATCGGCTCAGTTCAGTTAAAAATGTTCGATGTAACTGTCCGAAAGCTTGAGGACGTTCGCTATGTGCCTGGTTTGAAAAAGAACCTAATTTATGTCGGAGTCTTGGATTCAGAAGGCTATCACATCTCTGTGCACAATGGTATTCTGAAAGTTGTCCGAGTTGCATTAGTGGTGCTCAAAGCGACCAAGAAAGGAAACCTATACTTCCTTAAGGGAAGGACAATTGTCGGACAAGCAGCTGTGGCGAATTCAAAGGAGCCCGACACCTCGAAACTTTGGCACATGCGTCTTGGACATATTGGTGAGAAGCCGCTTCAAACCTTGGTGAAACAAGGAATGCTTAAAGGGGCCAAGTCCGGTAAAATCAGCTTTTGTGAACATTGTGTTTTCGGAAAACAAAGAAGGGTGAAGTTCGGCACATCAATACACCGAACTAAAGGCATCCTTGACTACGTTCACACCGATGTATGGGGCCCGACGAAAAACGCTTCTCTTGGAGGAAAAAGGTGGTTTGTCACCTTTATCGACGACTACTCAAGACGAGTTTGGATGTACCCAATGAGCCACAAGGACGAAGTCATGAAAATCTTCCTTGAGGGGAAGAAAATGGTGGAGAATTAAACTGGACGGAGAATCAAGAAATTAAGATCGGATAACGGTAGAGAGTACAAGTATGATCCATTTCTTGAAGTATGTCGAGAAGAATGAATGTTTCGGCACTTTACAGTTCCAGGAAATCCACATCAAAACGGCGTCGCTGAAAGAATGAATCAAACTTTAGTCCAAAAGGCTTGTTGCATGTTATCCTAAGCAGGCTTGAGCAAAGCATTTTGGGCGGAGGCAATCAACTACGCAGTTCACCTTGTGAATCGGTTACCTACAGTTGCAAACGGAGGTAAAGCTCCACTTGAAGTTTTGTCAGGTGAACCTGTTAATGATTATGATCAATTGCATATTTTCGGTTGCCCGGCTTATTATCATGTTCCTGAATCTAAACTTGACCCTAGAGACAAGAAAGGAATTTTCATGGGTTTCAGTACAGGAGTTAAAGCATATAGGTTATGGTGCCCCGAGTCAAAGAAGATCGTCAAAAGCCGAGACGTTACTTTTGACGAGTCATCCATGCTATTGAAAAAGATCGATAAGGAAAATGAAGTTCCTAAGCAATCTAAGAAGGTCACAATTGCTTATGTGTCTGTTATTCCCGTAGAGGAATCTTGCCAAAATGAAACCGAAGATGAAGAAAACTCCAAACAGGTGGAGGAGAATTTCGACCAGGTGGAGCAAAGGCCCGAGGAAGAGATTCAAGAGCCCGAAGTAGCTGAATCTATTGCAATGAATAGACCTCGGAGAGAAATTCGAAAGCCAGCTCGATTTGACGATATGGTTGCATTTGCTCTTCCGGTAGTCGACGACCTTCCGAATAGCTACAAAGATGCTATTCAAGGTTCCGAAAGCTCAAAATGGAAGGAGGCCATGAACGAAGAAATGCAGTCTTTGAAAAAGAATCAAACTTGGGAGTTGGTACAACTTCCTAAGGGAAAGAGAGCTATCGGCTGCAAATGGGTGTATGCAAAGAAAGACGATACGCTCGGAATTCGATTCAAAGCTCGCTTGGTGGCCAAAGGATATGCTCAAAAAGAGGGGATTGACTACAACGAGATCTTTTCTCCCGTTGTGAAGCATTCGTCTATTCGAATATTGTTGGCGTTGGTAGCTCAATTCGACCTCGAGCTTTACCAACTTGACGTCAAAACGGCTTTTTTACACGGAGACTTGGACGAGGAGATCTACATGCCTCAACCCGATGGATTTCGAGTTGCAGGGAAAGAAAATTGGGCTTGCAAACTTCGAAAATCCTTGTACGGCCTCAAGCAGTCTCCTCGACAGTGGTATAAGCGTTTTGACCAGTTTATGGTGAAGCACAAGTACACTCGCAGCCAATTTGATCATTGTGTGTATTTCCGGAAAATCCAAAATGGTTCCTTCATTTATTTGCTCTTGTATGTCGATGACATGCTAATTGCATCCAAGAGCAAGGTGGAGATAGATAAATTGAAGGATCATCTCAAAAAAGAATTTGAAATGAAAGACTTGGGCGAAGCTCGACGAATACTTGGAATGGAAATAAGAGGAATCGAAGCAAAGGTACAATTTGGTTATCGCAATCTCAATATTTGAGGAAAATTTTGCAGCGATTTGATAACAATGGCTCGACTAAACCTGTAAGTACTCCGCTCGCTTCTCATTTCAAGTTAAGTGCTTCTTTATGCCCTAATTCTAATGAAGAACGAAGATACATGAAAAATGTCCCTTATGCTAATGTTGTTGGAGCTTTGATGTATGCGATGGTTTGTACGAGGCCCGATCTTTCGCATGCGGTTAGTATGGTTAGCCGGTACATGCACGATCCGAGAAAGGGACATTGACAAGCTGTGAAGTGGATACTTCGATATCTTCGTGCAACCATTGATGTTGGTCTAAAATTCCAAAGAAAAGAAAATCTCGAGCTTGATAAACTTGTGGTCGGTTATGTGGATTCGGATTATGCAGGTGATTTAGACAAACGGCGATCCACTACTGGATATGTGTTCACTATGGCAGGTGGACCCGTTTGTTGGCGTTCGACTCTTCAATCCACCGTTGCATTATCCACTACCGAGGCGGAATACATGGCGGTTACTGAAGCTTTCAAGGAAGCTATTTGGATGCATGGTTTGGTGAATGATTTGGGAATTGCTCAAAAACACATTGAGGTGTTTTGTGACAGCCAAAGCGCTATTTGTTTGTCGAAGAATCAAGTTAATCATGCCCGAACCAAGCACATTGCCATTCGTTTTCACTTTATTCGAGAAGTTATTGAAGAAGGTGATGTTCGATTGCTGAAAATTGGAACTGCCGAAAATTCCGCCGACATGTTAACGAAAGTGGTTACTCGAGATAAGTTGATCCATTGCTTGGACTTGATCAACATTGGATAGCCGGTGCACTTGGTGGCAGCCAAAGCCGGTTATGAGGATTATGAGAACTTTCGCCAAGGTGGAGATTGTTGGAATTGGCTAAAGTTTTCTAGAATGTGTCTATTTCTCTCCCATTCAAACACCCTAGTCAAAGTGATGGTTTATGCTCCCAAGATTGATGGTTGGTGTTCCAACTTCATCTACATTCATCCATTGTTGTAACTATAAATAGACTTGTTTAGTGTTTGTAGAAGTGTGCAGAAAATTAGAGAGAATAATTGAGAGACACTTGTGAGGAACTCTTGAGAGAAACACTTTGTAATCCTCTTGTAGTATTTGAGTGAAATACTTGGCTGCCACCCGTGGAGTAGGAGTTTATTTCTCCGAACCACGTAAATTCGTGTCTCGTTTGATTTCGTATTTTTGTGAGAGAGTTCTCGTTTATGTTTTCTCTTCCGCTTTGCGCAACAACGTACACACACAATACAAAATACAATTGAATCGGTTGTTGTTGAATTTAATTGAATAGTTTAATTAGTACTAGTAGGGTTAATATTATTTGAGTTGAGGTTGGAATCGCAATTTGCAGTAGGTGTAATTAATCAGATTGAGATATAACAAAGGAAAGGATGGATAGTAGTAGTTATGAGAGGGATACTTATGAGATGTTGAAGGTGAAGGAGGAGGCGTTGGAGAGCGCGAGAGCTGCAAATAAGAAGAAAGAGGAGGAGGAGGAGGAGGAGGAGGAGGAGGAGGAGAAGGAGAAGAAGAAGAAGAAGAAGAAGAGTCAAGGAAAAAAAGAATATCGGTCCAAGTGGGATTGATACTAGTTTATCTATTGATCATTCATTCAACATGCTATGCTGCCTTTGCCAATATATACTTGTTGGATTACTTAATTAGGACAATGTTTGATTGTTTCGTCATGCATGTCTTCTAGTTCTGTTTGAATGCCTATTTAATTTTCGAGATTTCTTTCTTCTCGTTCTTTTTCGTCATTATGTATCCTTACAACGTTGTTCTAGCATCTCAATTGTTTGCCACTATATCATAATCAAGCCAAATATTGGATTCTTCTTACATTTCAAATACTACCTTTTTACATAGTTCGTGAGACAGTAATTTTGAGCCAAGACATAAATATTAATTAAAATATTTTTTTTAAGAAAAAACAAAATTTCAAAAAAAAAAGTCAATTAAAAGTTAAATTATCGTCTCCGACAGTTAAATTACTGCTAGAGACAATAATTTAGCAGCCAAGACAATAATATTTTTTATAAGAAAAAAAAGGTCAATTAACAGTTAAATTACTGTCTCCGACAATAACTGCTGGAGACAGTAATTTAGCAGCCAAGACACTAATATTAATTAATATATTTTTTTAAGAAAAAAAGGTCAATTAACAATTAAATTACTCTCTCCGACAGTTAAATAACTGCTGAAGACAGTAATTTAACATTCAAGACAGTAATATTAATTAAAACATTTTTTTAAGAGAAAACAAAATTCAAAAAAAAAAGTCACGCCGGAGACCTTGCGGTTGACCTACCGGAAAAAAAAAATTCAGACAACAAACAAGTTTTCAAAAAAAAAAAAAAAAAGAGTCAACGTCGGAGACCGTGGGTCTTCGGCGGTCTCCGGTGACGGCGGGTCAAAATTGAAATTATGGTCAAAATTGGTTAATTGGTGAAATTGGCCTAAATTGGGGTTTAAATTATGAAATTGGAGTTAAATTGGTTTTATTTTTATTTGTTTTTATAAAAAATAGACTTTTTAGTTGTCGGTGCAACAAATTAGTAAGTCCAGGTATGATCATGGATTTTTTTTTTATTTGGGGGGCAAAGAGCAAAAACGACCAAAGTTAGGGGCAAAGTGCACTTAACCCTACTTTTAATTCTCTAGTTTAATTATGTAAGGTTAATAAAGTAATTTTACATGAAGTACGATGGAGTACGACATGTGTACGGTCTATTTTTACTAGGTTCATACTTTAATTTATAAATTCATAGGTTCGTACTAGTTCGTACTTTAAATCAACGATTATAATTTTTTACTAAATATTTTCTACGCATCAGATTAAATCGTTTGAGTCCGAGTAGTACAACTCCTCTCGGACCCTAGACAACCCCTAGGTGGGTCCAAACGACTCCTTAGCCGAAACAACACATATATATGGGCCCAACCAGTGTATTTATGTACCTTTTGCTCCAACGGACACTACTTTTCAAACCTTAATAGACCCCGTTGTTCCCGTAATTCCTCACTTCAATTCAAAATGCCTACTGCATATTTAGCCTACCCATTACAGATTCTCTCGAAAAGTTCTACACAAAGTACAGTTCATCGTGCTTGGGATTTGGAGTACTCCTATTCCAAGTCTTTGCCGTTGTATCTTGGGAGACGATTTCCGTTTAAACCGTTAGCACCGTTGCGGGAAAATTTCATCTTAAGAACAGAGACACTCGCCTCGGCAAAATTCATTTCTAGCAGATTTTTCCAACACTTTACATTATAAATATGATTATGAAAAAAATGACGATATTTTCTTTTGTTCTTTTTAGCAAATGTGTAAATGAAGATAACCCATGTATGTCTCGAACCTAAGCTAATGTGCCATTAGAAATGTTTTCAAAAAGACTACTATCTTATCATAGAAAATAACTCGAATTCTCTATTAAGTAATAATATTTTATTGTATTTATAATTATAATAGATATCATGTGTAAAGTGATAATATTATTATGATTACTGTATATTTTAATAAGGGTAATATAAGTTAAATCTTAAATAAAAATATTAAACTAGTTTAAAAGTTATAAACACAATGGAATTAGGGCTAAAGTTCAACTCATATAAATATTATATAAAATTTGTATAATATTAGATTTTGCTAATTAACACCTTGCCTATTATATGTCATTACACACAACTACCAGAAATTAGTGGTAAACATAATTATATTTGTTCTTCCTAAAAAAAATTTAATTTTTTTTCGCATATAAGTTGATTTACTTTTAATGTATAAATAACAGAGTGGTGTTAGTTCCACACTAAATTATCTCAATTCACTACCAAATTTATATAAAATATTATAAATACCCTTCAAATTTGTAATTCACCACCTCCCCTTCTATTCGCTTAACTGAAATGATTTGTACATATATTTTTAAATTTGCAGACACCTTTTTTTACCATTCTTCCAGAACCAAAAGGTAAAAACTCTCTCAAGCATTTGGAGTTCTTTCTCAGATTCCGACCTAGACGACAACAGATCAGAGGTAATTTGAACATTTTTATGATTGTTTTGTTACATAGATTACGATTATGGAAAAAAAAATAATAGTAACGTGTCTGGTAAAGCTCGTGTGATTCTACGCGAGCACATAGGAATTACTCGTGATAATATTATTATGACTACTGTATATTTTAATGACGATAATATAAGTTAAATCTTAAACAAAAATATTAAACTAGTTTAAAAGTTATAAACACAATGGAATTAGGGCTAAAGTTCAACTCATATAAATATTATATAAAATTTGTATAATATTAAATTTTGCTAATTAACACCTTGCCTATTATACGTCATTACACACAACTTCCAGAAATTAATGGTAAATATAATTACATTTTTCCTTCCTATAAAAAAAAAGTTTCGTATATAAGTTGATTTACTTTTAATGTGTAAATAACAGAGTGGTGTTATTCCACTCTAAATTATCTCAATTCACTACAAAATTTATATAAAATATTATAAATACCCTTCAAATTTGTAATTCACCACCTCTCCTTATATTCGCTTAACTGAAATGATTTGTACATATATTTTTAAACTTGCAGCCACTATTTTTAACCATTCTTCCAGAACCAAAAGGTAAAAACTCTCTCAAGCATTTGGAGTTCTTTCTCAGATTCCGACCTAGACGACAACAGATCGGAGGTAATTTCAACATTTTTATGATTGTTTTCTTACATAGATTACGATTATGGAAAAAAAAAAAATAACGCGTCTGGTAGAGCTCGTGTGATTCTACTCGAGCACATAGGAGTTACTCGTGTAGAACCACGCGATCAAATGAATATTTTTTTAAAACATTGAATAAATGCGTAGTATTTAATTGAAAAAAATTACAAACAAATTGAGCTCGTGTGTTTATAGGCAAACACGGGGACTGAGTTCATCTAAAACCGCGCAAGCTCGTTTCACCAAGTTCGCCTACAAATACATGAGCATCTGATTTTTTAATTTATTTATTTTTTAAGGAAAAAATATTGATTCAGTTTTTCTGTTAAATTATAGATGGCATGAGGTAGAGGAAAAAGTTTAATGAGTCAAGTTGCGGGAAAAAGTAAGAGTTTATGAAAGCTTTGGGGGAAGTCGAACAATCCGGGTCTTCTGTACCTATTGCCGATGATCTTTAAGTCGATCATGTTCGTACTCCATTGCAGTATGCGTACGTTAATGACGATGAGATGGTGGCTAGCTAATGAGGTTGATGACGCGATGATGAAGAGGAGATGGTGGATGATGATCATGATGGTGGTGAGCCGACATGTAGAGATGGTCGTGGCGTAAATTTTTTACTTTTGGATGGTCCTCCGTATTTGGAGTTTCCGTGCGAGGGAGGAACGGAATTGGAGCTTATGTGTTGGTTCAAGTCAGGCGTAGGATATGTTTGGGATGGCTATGTAAGTTCGTTTTTAATACGGGTTCTATATATTTTTATAATATGCTATCTAATATATGCAATTTAATTTAGGAACGTCGTACTATTGGACGGGTTGAGCCGAGAATCAAAGCAATGAAAACCTACCTCGGCCCGCATGATGACACGATGATTGACAGGTTAGAGGCAACCAGACTTTACCACTTACGACACTAATATGAATCAACAGCTAATATTAGCTTTCGTCGAGAGGTGGCAGCCAAAGACGACCAGCTTTCATATGCCGTGGGGAGAGATGACGATCACACTCCACGACGTCGTTTTCATCATGGGGTTGCGATTGGACGGACTGTTAGTTGTAGAAATATCAATAGCTCTAGTTCATGATTGCAATCAACTCCTCGATGCACGATGTACACTATTTACGATGTTTCGACGAACAATCAATTAATACATAAATGCAACATTTTATATAACAAAAATTAAAAAATTCTATTGCATACATGTTAGTCGTCGTATTACCAAAATGGACGATTTTCTTAATCCAACATTTTACAAATCTCTTTGTGTAAATCAACCACGACTGATTGACGTATGTTATCAGCTTGGGATATTCCTCCTATAAACTAACAATCTCAATACAATTGCACTCATACTCTTCCTCAGTCTGCGAATTCACTAACGTTTCTCAGTCCGTCCTCCGGAACAATACACCGTGTTTTTTGTTGTCCAGGAACTTCGACGCATTTGCCTCAAAGTTTCTGTTTATGTGATATAAGCATAACATGATTCGACTGTGGAAACACGTTAGAAAATGTTTTCAGTAGGCCCAACTCACGATCTGTCAGTATCACTTCATGTTCTGGTCCGGGCGGTGATATATCTCGCAGACATCTGAAAGTCCATGCATAAGTGTCCTCATCTTCACGTGACAGAAAAACAACAACAATAGTGAAGTTCCTTCCCACCGGAATAAACCCAATAGTTTTCAAAAGAAACATTTCATATTTACATGAAGGTAATTATAATTTTATCAACTCGTAAATATAATGTAATAAATTAAATTCAAATGTAAATAAGTATTACATGTTAGTCTTGTAAGTGCAATCCATCAGTATAATGTATGGAAATAATTGCAAAAGGTTGATTGAATATGGGTGCGAGAACATAACGTCTTGCACCGTATCGCCAGCTGAGTTTGCTCTATGCCATTTGCTATATCCACTTTCACTAAGTTTGTGCCACATATGTTGTACAACCGTTTTTTCTTTCATTTCCTCTCGTCTAATTTTTGCAGATTCATTGTACACATCCCTCAAGGCCGTGGACGTATCCGGATTAGTCTCTCTCAAGTGATGCAAAATTTCCTTCGGCTTAACATTATTGTTTTTCAATAACTTAGTCATTTCTCGTTACTCTTGAATCAAGCAACTTAATGAAATTATTCGTTGTGGATATTTATGAGGAAGATGATTATGATTGCCATCCTTGATGGTAAGGCGTCATAATCCATCACGACCCTCTTTACCCCATAGCGCAAAAGGACACATGCACTTGATTCAACTAACTTCCTGCTTGTTTTGACATCGACATTTTTTTCCTTTTCCTTCATAGGCCCTTTTACACGTCAAATATTATTTGCGTTCGTGGAAACACTGACGTCTAATCTCATGACCATGGCTGACGACCGTATTTATCACCCACTAAATCAGTGCATCTTTCCTCTCAAATGCAGTAGAAATTATAAAAATTGATTGAAATAATGTAACTTGAATTTTTCCGTATCTTCATCATCGTTTATGTATACTTCATGTTTTCAGATAAATATAGTTAGCACAATATTAAAGTAAAGGAAAAAAAATAAGCTCGCGTAAATTCACACGAACACCTTCTCAGGTCTCGTGTCTATTCACACGACCACTGAAAAGGTGCTCGTGTGAACTCACATGAACAAAAAAAATCATCTGTTCGTGTGGTTTTGCGCTCAAGAGAAAAATATCATGTGCTTGTGTGATATTACACGACCACGCTTCCGGATATATTGTGCTGAAACCTAAAGGAATAAAACAAGATTCGAATAATCGTCCTATTTGAACCAATTTCCGGATAGATTGTGCAGAATAAAATGTAACCCATTTTTTATATGTTAATCAATCGAAAACAACAATACTAAAGAGACGTGCTAATTCCACCCTCAAAATGTCTCATTTCACTACCAAATTAAATATATTTCCAATTTTACCCATTTATTCTTCTTTCACCTATATTTTTCTGCAAGTTTGTAAACTATCTACCACTAAACTAATTAAAATATTTGTAAAAAAAATCCCACCTTTTTCACCTCACCCTCTCCACCTTAAGTGAATAATACTTTCGTCAGAGAAAAAAATTTTAAAGGTAAAAAAGAGCAGGAATTCACGTTTTTTGAGAAATAAATTAAGATTGCTTGTATGGAAGGTCCTGAACTTCCTCCAGAATTAGCAAGTTTGGCTTAATATAATTACGTTTCCTAAAACAAAAAAATTACGTAATATGTTTGTCATCTGATATGGAAGTTTAAATATCTTGTAATAAATATTTCATTGTAAAAAATAAAAAAGAATAATAATATTTTTTTTTTAAATTAACAAAATAAAATAAAATAGAAATAACTTAGAACACATGAGGATTAAGTGAATATAAGGAAGGATAGTGGATTACAAATTTAAAGAGTATTTATGACATTTTATAATGTTTGGGGGTGAATTGAGATAATTTGGAGAAGGAAATAGCACCACTCATACTAAATATCTCTAACTTTTTTTTTTTTATTATTTCTTCATAAGCTACGGGATTGCCGCTACAGACTACTCTACTCTAGCTACTGCTAACTAATCAAAATTTATTAAGATAACCTAGTTATTTCCACATTTCTTTCCATATTTAAATCAGATCCTTCTAATTCCAACACAAGATCCACAGTTCTGCAGTGGAGATACTCTACGTGAGCTTTCCAAGCGCAGACTTAACAAGAGAAGTGCGTTTGACAGATTGCGCTTCTGTTAAATGAAAGATAGCCCCCTTTTCTTCTAACCGACGCCGCTTCATCTCTTTTATTAACCTGAATTCCTAGATGTGAAACGTAATCACGACATTTTTCCCATCTTTCATCAGCCATGTCTCATAGCTGCATGTTTGGATACTTCTTCATCATCCCCTCTACGTCTTCCCATGTGGCATCTTCGACAGGCAAAGGAGTCCACAACATACAATAAAGCCAACATAATAAAGTGAGATAGTTTTATCATAACTCTTTCATCTGAAGCACAAACGCATCATTTTAAATTACAACAGACAAGCCAAAAAAATGGAGTTACACATTAAATATTTTGCATTTACGAAATTGGTTTTATCATTTCGAATATATTAGGATAGTTAAAGTAATACAAAGTTGAGATGAAAAATATGCTAAAATAAATTATAAGAACCCATAAATATATGAAATGATGGTGAAATGCATTGAAACATTGTACAATCAGTTATACTAATAGTAAAATAAGTTATAATTAGAGTATAGTACGGTGGAATGGTTACAAACATACAAATTTTGTTGTATGTGTGATATTCATCACACCTCACCCAAATGAACTCTTCAAGTTCAATTGAAAAGCCAACATGTAGATCTATAACTTTATGTCTTTTATTTTGTGAGGTTTTGTTATAATTTTCAAAGATATAATAAACAAAAATAAATTAATACAAACTTTATTGTTATATTATTCAGTGAGATATCGATTGGAACTCTAATTTCACTGATTTAGGTTTTGCTCGATAGAGAAAATATAGACCAACCGTTTATGTGTTTGATGATGCTCAAATGTCGATTGCGGCAACCGAAGAGTTTTTTTTAGCTCAAGTGTTTACAGTCACTACCACGTGTGCTAGGTAGTCGAACAGGAGAACACCACTCGTTAACCTGCAAAATAAATCATGAAAAATTCTAGGTGGCACGCAAGGGGTGGCACGAAAATTATCCTCCGGCACTAAGTCAGAAATCGGTTGGAGAGTATAAGCAATAAAACCTTTAACTTGCGAAACATAACTTTGATTCATATGCGAATGAACTCACATATTTATAGATACTGAAGTGGAATATTTCACTTGTGACACTAACGTGGGACAAGAAACATAAGGTGTCTTCCCATAAGCATTTCAGACGACTTCCCATAAGGACTTTCCGCTAGGATTTTTCCTTCAATGAGCTAATGGGCCACCGAAGATATTTTCGAAAAACTACTGTCTTATCCTAGAAAATAGAGTGGATCATTTATTAGTTACTATACTTTATATTAGATGTATTCATTAGTACATTATATCGTTTATATTAATAGTATTATTAACTTTTTAGCATATTTCAACAAAGATGGTATAAAATTAATATTGGAAGAGAAAAGAAATTATTTAAAAATTATAGTAACAACCAAATTAGGGCTAAAATTTTAAATAATAAAAATATTTCTTAAGTTCAAATTATATGTAGGTGATGATACTAACTTGGGACAAGAAACATAAGGTGTCTTCCCATAAGCTTTTCAGACGAATTCCCATAAGCATTTTCCGCTGGGCTTTTCCCTTCAATGAGCTAATGGGCCACCGAAGATATTTTCGAAAGACTACTGTCTCATCCTAGAAAATAGAGTGGATCGTGTATTAGTTACTATACTTTATATTAGATGTATTCATTAGTACATTATATCGTTTATATAAATAGTATTATTAACTTTTTAGCATATTTCAATAAAGATGGTATAAAATTAATATTGGAAGAGAAAATAAATTATTTAAAAATTGTAGTAACAACCAAATTAGGGCTAAAATTTTAAATAATAAAAATATTTCTTAAGTTCAAATTATATATAGGTGATGATTTTTATCATAAACAAGATTTTGTTTTAAGTGGTTGTGGAATTAGCTATGGCCCATGAAGGTCTCGAACCTGCGACCTTCGCGTTATTAGCACGACGCTCTAACCAACTGAGCTAATGGGCCGTTGGAAATATTTCCAAAGACTAAAGTATTGTTCATGAAACACTAGTTCGGATTCTTTATTAAGTTACTAATAATTTATATTTTTTATATTTTTTCAATACATATATGTGTATATTAATTATATTATTAAGATTTCAATATATTTAATAGTTATAGTACAAGTGAAGTCTTGAAAAAAATCGTAAACCATTTTGAAAGTTATAGCAACACTTAAACTCATATAAATATTATAAAAAAAAAAAATGAATTTATTTTATATTGAAGTAAAATTTTATTATGTATAGGTCGTGCATAAATTATGATTTCAAAATTAGTTAAACATATTATAAATTAGATTTTGCCAACTAACACCTTCACTACTTACACGTCTCTCAATTCGCCCGCCGTCCGTAGATTACTACTATACATAACTACCTCATTGACTAGGACTTAAACACATTACTAAGAAAGGAAAAAAAACATGGAAATCAATAAATTGCTACAAAAGCGAGCTCCGAGTGCAAACGATACCTCAATGAAAAAGATATGGCTTTGTTGCCTTACATAGTGATGAAAACAACTAGATAGAAGCTAGGGATTGCCGCTACGGCCTACTCTACTCTAGCTACTGCTAACTAATCAAAATTTATTAAGATAACCTAGTTATTTCCATATTTAAATCAGATCCTTCTAATTCCAACACTAGATCCACAATTCTGCAGTGGAGATACTCTACGTAATCTTTTCAAGCAAAGACTTAACAAGAGAAGTGCGTTTGACAGATTGCGCTTCTCTTGAATGAAAGATAGCCCCCTTTTATATTAGATGTATTCATTAGTACATTATATCGTTTATATTAATAGTATTATTAAGTTTTTAGCATATTTCAATAAAAATAGTATAAAATTAATATTGGAAAGAAATTATTAAAAATTATAGTAACAACCAAATTAGGGCTAAAATTTTAAATAATAAAAATATTTCTTAAGTTCAAATTATATGTAGGTGATGATTTCTGACGTAAACGAGATTTTGTTTTAAGCGGTTGTGGAATTAGCTATGGCTCATGCAGGTCTCGAACCTGCGACCTTCGCGTTATTAGCACGACGCTCTAACCAACTGAGCTAATGGGCCGTTGGAAATATTTCCAAAGACTAAAGTATTGTTCATGAAACACTAGTTCGGATTCTTTATTAAGTTACTAATAATTTATATTTTTTATATTTTTCAATACATATATGTGTATATTAATTATATTATTAAGATTTCAATATATTTAATAGTTATAGTACAAGTGAAATCTTGAAAAAAATCGTAAACCATTTTGAAAGTTATAGCAACACTTAAACTCATATAAATATTATAAAAAAAAAAATGAATTTATTTTATATTGAAGTAAAATTTTATTATGTATAGGTCGTGCATAAATTATGATTTCAAAATTAGTTAAACATATTATAAATTAGATTTTGCCAACTAACACCTTCACTACTTACACGTCTCTCAATTCGCCCGCCGTCCGTAGATTACTACTATACATAACTACCTCATTGACTAGGACTTAAACACATTAATAAGAAAGGAAAAAAAACATGGAAATCAATAAATTGCTACAAAAGCGAGCTCCGAGTGCAAACGATACCTCAATGAAAAAGATATGGCTTTGTTGCCTTACATAGTGATGAAAACAACTAGATAGAAGCTAGGGATTGCCGCTACGGCCTACTCTACTCTAGCTACTGCTAACTAATCAAAATTTATTAAGATAACCTAGTTATTTCCATATTTAAATCAGATCCTTCTAATTCCAACACTAGATCCACAATTCTGCAGTGGAGATACTCTACGTAATCTTTTCAAGCAAAGACTTAACAAGAGAAGTGCGTTTGACAGATTGCGCTTCTCTTAAATGAAAGATAGCCCCCTTTTATATTAGATGTATTCATTAGTACATTATATCGTTTATATTAATAGTATTATTAACTTTTTAGCATATTTCAATAAAGATAGTATAAAATTAATATTGGAAGAGAAAAGAAATTATTAAAAATTATAGTAACAACCAAATTAGGGCTAAAATTTTAAATAATAAAAATGTTTCTTAAGTTCAAATTATATATAGGTGATGATTTTTAACATAAACAAGATTTTGTTTTAAACGGTTGTGGAATTTGCTATGGCCCATGCAGGTCTCGAACCTGCGACCTTCGCGTTATTAGCACGACGCTCTAACCAACTGAGCTAATAGGCCAATGAGTATATAGTAAAACGATAGTTTTGAGATGCTAAACAATATATGGGATTATGTATTAACTAATGATATTTTATAATAGATATATTTATTAATACACATGACGTATATATTAATAAAATTATTGAGTTTTCAGTATATTTTAATATGATAAGATAAATCTTTAAACAAATTTAAACTATTTAAAAAAAATAGAATAACAATTATATTAGGTCGAAAGTTAAACTAATAAAAATATTATAGAAACTATTAAATTAGTGTAAATTGTACTTAACTAAATATTTATTGCATAGTTTAAAGGGGTCTTTACAAATAAGCCCATCAATTGGTATTTATTTATAAAGAGATCCTGACAATAAACTCCTTTACAAATAGGTCCATATATAGTCGATATTTTTGTAAAAGACTAAAATAGCTCCTCATAGTTTAAAGTTCCAATTTCATCCTTAATTTAATTTAATTTAACCTCAATTTGACCCCAAATTTTACAAGTTATTTAATTTTGACCCAAAACACATTTTTATGGACAAATTCGTCCGTCACCGCCGTTGACTGTCAATCTTCGGCATTGACTCTGTTTTTTTTTCTTCCGAATTTTTTCGCCTGTCTCCGGCGTTGAATTTTTTTTTGCCTCCTGATTTTTCATCCATCGGTTTCCGGCGTTGACTTTTTCGATTTTTTTTATTTTTTTTTCTCACTGTAACATTTTTTTCGTTTAAACAGCAATATTGTTGTGATTGACACTAATATTAACTATATTACTTTTAAACGCAGTAAAATTAACTATACTGCAGTTTAACACATTAATATTGCTATATTAATCTCTAGCACAGTAATATAATTAATACAACAAAATTCATTATTATTGTGTAATAAAGTAATATTATTATGTTGATCGTTCAACAAATGTAAATATAATAAAAAGTCAAAAGAATTAATATTACTGTGAGAATAAAAAATTCAACCACAATAATATGAAAATAATAGACAATAATATTATTACACAACTTCGGGAATAACTCAAAAAAAAAACCGAAAAAAAATAGTAATATTGATGTTGTTGACAGTAATATTATTGTGTTTACATTTATTTTACTGTCAACGACAGTTATATAATTGCGTTGACTTGTCAACAAATCAAACAAAATAACAAAAATAACAAAAAAAATAAAAAATAATACTATTACGTTAATTTACTGTCACCGACAGAACAATTACATAAATGTTCTTTCAACGACAATATAATTACGTTAATTAATTTTCATTGACAATATAATTACGTTAATTTACTGTTACTGACAGCACAATTACGGTCAACGTTTAGTGGCGAACGTAAAAAAAACAAAAAAAAAACACTAAAAAAAGTCAACGCCGGAGACCAGCGGTCAACGTGGGAATCCAGCGGCTGAAAAACAGACCAGAAAAAAAAAAAGTCAACACCGGAATCTGGCTGCAAAAAAAAATTTGTAAAAGAAAAGTTTTTGAAAAAATAAAGTCAAAATTGGATTTTTGTGGTCCAAATTGGATTTTTGTGGACAAAATTGATTAAATTGGGGTTACAATTAAGAATTGGGTATATAAGGTTGGGGGTAATATTGTCATATACATGAATGTTTGCTTTATCTATAATAAATATTAAAGGGATGGGCTTATTGGTGAAAGAGATATAGGCCCTTAACCTAGAATAATAAAGATGTTTGGTTAGAGACTTATGCACAAAAAACCCTAGTTTAAATTGATGATTCTAAATAAGAGGATGATCCATCTCTCATTAGCATTTCCCTGCACGATATGCATACCTCGATATATATATATAAAAGGAATTTAATGTTGAGTATTTGAATAAAAAAAATAATTTAAATTATTTACGCGGTACTAAAATTACGAATACTATTCGATGTATTCTTACGTTTCTCTCTCTCTAAAAAGTAAGGTTGTAAAAACCGGTAATCGGGTCGGAGGCGGTCAGGGACCGACTCACGATTAATCGGCGCGGCGGTGATGAATCTGTGATAAATCGGAAATAAATCGATTTTTAAAATTTAATATAATATATTTGAAGATATGATTTATAAATACCCAAAACATAGATAAAAAATATTTAAACATAGTTATATCTCCATCATGTATATATTCTAATAACATAATAGAAGTTTAATAATAATAAGATCATAATACATAAATATCCTTATAAAATATAAATAAAAAGGCAATTTTTTTTTGAATTTACATACATTTTTTACATACATCATTAGTTCTTTAACAATAATGATTAACATAAACAAAATAAAGCATAAACTCATTTTTTTGTTATTAAAATCCCAACTTTTATTTTGATTGATAAATTAAAAAAAAAAAACCGATTTTTGACCGATTTTTTGCCGATTTTTGCCACCGAAGTTTGACCCGCCTTAAAGGTTTGACCGCCTCGGACCTCCTCAAACCGCCTCACAGGCAAAAAGCCGATTTTTCAAACCTTTACACTAAAATCGTAAAGGTTTTGGACCGCCTCCGCATCGGCGACCGATTAATCGGCCGCCTCGGCCGATTTTTAGAACACAGCTAAAAAGACACCCAACCCACCTAAACCCCCAAAAGCCCCAAAATTCACAAAAACCCTAACAATATCCGGAAATCTCTCTAAATTGAACGGTAATTTCTCATCTAATTTAGTTATATATGTTTAATTTATGGTTAAACATGTGAAACTCCCAAAAAATCGCGTTTTGGAGTTGTTCTACGTTGCTGTTGTGCGCTATTTCCAGACCCAAAACGGGCGTGTGAAAATAGTTTTCACGCCCAAAATGGGCTTAAAAACTATTTTCACACGCCCGTTTTGGGCGTGGAAATATAGTTTTGGCGACTGGTCCAGGCGTCGGTCGGAGGTTTGCACGTCCGGTCCAGGCGTGCAAATCTCTGACCGGCGCTTGGACCGGTCGTCCAATTTAGAATTTTATTTTCTTCTGGTTTTGGCGCCTGGCCTAGACGCCGTCAGGGCTTTGCACGTCCAGTCCATGCGTGCAAATCCCTGATCAGTGCCTGGACCGGTCGTCCTGTTCAAACTTTTTTTTTTATAAATGTATTTAGTTTAACAATCTTTTGTTTTTATTTCATTCCTTGGTTACTTATTTTGCATACGTTCATTTTTGTAAATGTCTGGCCACACGGACTAGGCAAAGGTCCGATGAAACGAGACATGAGACCAGATGGATTTGTTGGAAATGAGGGATCGACATCTGAGACTACTGAACAACGAGAGGGTAGGACACACAAGCGTAAGGTTACCGGGGCGAGCGCAATTGCGACTGGCCGAGTCAGAGGCAGAGATGGATCCATTGCATGATAAGGGGATGATAATGATGCACATATAGGATTCCAGGGGCAATATGTTTTTCCGATGCCAGATTTTGGATTAGATGGCAATACAATTACCGCACTCCCGACTACTTAGACCGGTGCTGCTGCTACTTCATCTGGCGTTGTTACTCATCGTCGGGGTGTTACTTCGTTCGATGATGCTACTCGTCCGTGGAAGTTGACTGGTCCGGCACCCAGTGGACCTACTGACTATCACATGATATCGAGTTTCGGAGCGTACGTCGCCTATGATATTTGTTAGGGAAAGGTAATATTTATTAATTTTTAGTGTATTTTTTTAAATGCGTATAGTAGATTGTTGTATACTTAAGATCGAATATATCTTTTACAGGCGCAATATATGGTTAAAATTGCAATACAGTATGAAAGCGGTGACTGGTTGGCGTGGCCAAATGGATGCTCGGTTTATTGCATTGTTGGAGGGTACATGTTTGTACCAGTTGCAGCATTGTGTACTCCCTCAACATAATAACCCATTGATAGAGGCATTCGTTGAGAGATGGCAGCCAGACACCAGCATGTTTTCTATACCTTTTTGTGAGATGACGATTACACTTCATGATGTGCATTATTTCATGGGATTGTGAGTTATTGGACGTCGTCCTTATACTGATATGGAAAAGAGCTTGGAGATCGAATCTGGCGCGAGGGTATTCAAACTCGATATTCTCTAGATGGAGAGTTGGTGGCACATTGGTGGCCCTCGATTAGAGGACTTGAATGAGCTATACTGAGATCTTACCCCAGCTTCGTTCGAGTGTCAGGTGCGAGTATACATCGCTTACTTGCTCGGATCGTCTTTATTTGTCGATAAGAGTGGAGCCATAGTGAAGCCAGATTTTCGCCCACTTATAGAGGATATCGAGCAGATTGGAGATTACTCGTGGGGCTCTGGTACATTGGCAAATCTATACCGACAGTTGGGCATGTCTTCACGAGCTGAGGCGAAGCAGATTTCCGGATGTCTGACTCTGTTAGAGGTAATTATTTATTTGTATATTTTCTTCAATTATTTAATATAATCAATATTTGAAATGTTCTAAAATTATGTTTCCTACAATGATGTAGTGTTGGATATACGAGTATTTTCAGAGTTTTCAACTTTCGACGGTTAAAGAACACGTTATAAGAGACCCGTGGTGCATGAGGTGGCGTGTATCACATGTGGTTTGGAAGGATAGCAACCGATTACTTGAGTATTGTTGAATGTTTGATCATTTACGTGCAATGTATGTAAGTGACTTACATAACTTATTGTTTCATTTGTCTGATCAACTGTATTTTAATATGTATATTTTATTACAATAGGTATACTGGACTCCGTTTGGCCTGAATGTGGCGCGTCATGTCGAGAAGACACTCCATCACGGTACTATCAGCTTCATGGAGACGATCGTGCCTTATATGTCCGATAGAGTCTTGCGCTAGTTCGACTTTCGACAGATTGTTCCGGTGTCCCCTATTCAACCTATGTGTGGTGCTAAGAGGGAAAAAAGACTTGTTTCGTATAAAATATGTTACGAGTCCAACGACCAGGCATGGAGTATCCCACATGAGCACAAACTTGAGCAGACTTACTACGATCATGGGGCGCATCCAACTTGGGAGGTGGCTACCGGTTACATGGATTGATTAATATAGACCTCGTACTCACCTCCGTGTAGATCCCACTATCAATTTATTGGAGAGAGCAGAGCCATCTCTAGTCCCATTCGTGTATAACATGACACGGTTGTTGCATCCGTACAACTATGATCACTTGCCGCCATCTCATATTCCAGGATATCATGTCGTACCGTAGATTGTGTTCAGATAGGTTCAGGAGTTGTGACCGCCATTTTCTAATTATTTACTGTTGCAGCCGCCCGATGTCCTCGGTGATGTTATGGATGACGAGCATGATGTCGGACCGTTGCGTATGCCATATTCCGAGAGCAAACGACACATAAGGGACTACTAGTTATTTTTATTTTTTTTATTATCGACAGACTACGAGTTATTTTCATGTTTTTTTTATTATCGGCTGATTATTACGTATTGTTAGGTTTTTTTTTTGTTATCATAGACTACTAGTTATTTTTATGCTTGTATATTATCAGTGGACTACTACGTGTTTTTAGATTTTTTTATTATGCCGGATTACTATTTTGTTTTCTTCATATTTCTTTAGTGTCTACTTTTGTTATGAATATAAATCCTAGAAATATTTGTACTTTTATAGAAAAAATTACTATTAAGGTATCATTATTAAAAAAATATTATTGCAAATTTGATATTATACGAATATAATAAATAAGAAAGACGTAGAGCATCAAATTTGTTGAAGTCTGGTTGGTCAGAAAAAAAAAATCTTACAACATAAAAAAAATGAAAAAAAATAAAACATCTCCCAATAAAAATATGTTACATAAACATCAAACAACACAAAATTATATAAAAAAAATACATCAACTACTGTTTAGAATGTCCCACGCTAGTCGTCTACCTACCAATGCATCGTCCAAATAAGCTATTCTATAGTTCTTATAGCTCCGCCACTGCAAATAAAATGGAGGTAGTGGACAATGATCATTCAGCTTCACATACACAAAATGACTCCCTCCAGCCAGATATAGAATGGCCATCTCATGCGATAGTTGCGAAACACCATCTGGGGAGAAAAGTGGTAAAATCTACGTTTCATTTTCCGAACTGCTAGTCGACAACACCAAAGCATTGTAACATGTTGCTATGACCACCCCCACGTCCGTAATAGTTATCCATTTATTTAGTGGTGCTGGTAGATTCTGCCAATGTACCACACTTGTCATCACTTGATATATGTAATTCCCGCCACCATAGTAGTCTTTGACAAACTCTTCATTATTTTTGAGAAAGTTATAAACATCTGATCTAACATTATACCAATTATTCTCGTTGCCATTGACTGCACATGTAACAACTTTGTATCTGCAGTTGCTTTCGCCTAACACGTTCTTCCATGTCACAACCTCGAGTATAGGTGCAAAATGTAGATTCCGAATAAACTCAGGTTGGGCAGTTCGATTCGGTTCGGGCGCACTCATAGTAGATGAATGGCCTCAACTACAATTTTTGCTAGATGAGTCGGAAGTTGTGCCACGACCTCTACTACATTGACAGCCTCTTGGTCCAGGTTCCCACGCTGAAAAATCTCGGTGTGTGGATTTGTTCATTGGTCTACCTTTTGGTCGTTATACTGACAACTCATTTAATTCCGCCTCTCCTAGGTGCATTCTTTAAAAAACTACGTCCGACCATCACTAATCTCAATGTTAGAACGTTGACACAACTCATCAACCAATCCTTCTAATCTTCTAAGTGCTTTTGTCCTATGATCGGTGACTGAATGAACACTCTCTGCTTGACTGCCATCCAACAAAATCATGGTCCTCCAAAATTTATGGACATCTTCAGCATAAAATGCACCATCACTTCTACTCTCTTTAAGATCAATGTCATGTTTTCATGGGAGAACATGAGTGTTCTTCAAGAAACAATTGCAATCCTCGACAATGTTTTCACGCTCAACGTCCAAAAGTAGAAGGGCGGCATGCGTGACGATTCCGGACGATAAAATTTTAATAACGAGTATATTGATAGTCTTCGCTTGAATCATGTTTGATTTGCCAAATGTTTTCAGAATCTGATTAAGTTGAACAATCATCTATGAGTGATATTGTGTCCAAAATGTGTCAAATCCATCAATGGACGACGACTACCAGTCCTTTATTGCTTTATGACCGCTCTCAACCCTAATTAATAAACATAAGAAAAATTTAAATCCACAAGTAGTATTAAATTACGCATTTATATTGCACAAGTAATATTAAATGACATGTTTGTCTAGGTATTGCCGAGGTGGAATACAAAATATGTCCATGCATGAACAAACATATCTTTGTATATGAGTCAAGTCGTTTCAAGGTACTCGAATAGATCCAAATGGTTTCTGTACGCATCGACCATCGCCGCAAGATTACTTTCGAATTCTGCAACAGATAGTGAAGTTACAACTCTTTGCCAAGCCCCACGAACGACTGCAATTCCTCGAGACTTAGTGCACGAAGTCCCACATTCCTATTGATATGGAATGTGCATAGAAGATAATATGACTCCATGAACACATTGTCTAACCCCTTTATCAGCCCCAACTCTCTATCAGTCACAACTTCACCCGGTACACTGTTTGGGAGGTATAACCTCTCAAATTGTTCAACGCCCATGTATAATGCTCTTCATTCTCATGGCGCATAAATGCACTGCAATAGTAAAATTCAGACCCTCGGAGAAAATACCAATAACCTCCAACAAAGGCATTTTGTACACATTTTTTTTGTACGTACAGTTGAATAATAGAACATACGGAAACAATCTCAACATTTCAACCAAATGAGAGTGAGCCCACATCAAATCAATAACTTCATGCGTAGTTGGATTAGTGCGGATCCACTTATAATAGTTATGTTCCTCAACACCAACCAAATGATGCATAATTGTATGCCCACCCCTAGCTTGTTTTTTCATTTTCTCCTTTTCATTGCTTGTCTGAAATGCACATCCTGTGCCAAGTTCTTCTCTTTCAAATGTATTAAAATCTTCTTCGGTGGCACATGACTTTTTTCCAACATCAGAGCAATGTCCACCTCTTCTTGAGTCATTTTCGTAGACCCATACTTTGCAATCATATCATGGATTAGATTGCAATGTTGCAGTGCCCATCCCATCCCATGGAACTTTTCATTTGCTTTGAAAATCAGTCGGTAGGAGACTAGAATGGGTTGCTTGCCTACCGATCTCTCAAACTTGTACACAAGATATTCGATCTTTGGAGTAAGCTCTACCTCAAATTTGAAACTCATCTCCTCGGTCACACTCAAATCCGGAGTTACAATGTGGATAGGATTTTGTTCGTCAAGTTCCTCTACAATCATCTTCATTTCACTCTCATCACACGCAAAAATATCTACAGAACTGGGATGAATAATTCCCTCAAGGTGCTCAACCTCATCGTTCATACGAAAATCTGTAAATACCTCATTGTGTTCATATAGCATGGTCGGATGTGGTTTATGAATGTGACATCTCTGAATTTTTTTGAAAAGATTTGCCAGATAGCGGAGTTCTTCTTGTAAATAGCACAAGTGCTCATTTGTCTGTGTAATTCTATTTTCTGGGTTCAACATTCGATGTCATTCAATATCCTCCAACTCTTGTGGTATATAATCTGCTCTGGATTGAAGCTCGCAAAGAGAGAGATCATATATCGAGACCATCAATGTATACAAATCTGCTAAAAAAATCAAAAAAATCAAAAAAAAAAGAAAAAGAAAAGAAAAATGTCTAAAGCAAAGTAAGGATAGTTGGTAACGATAGAGCCAAAACTTGATACGCGTAAAACCTACGTATGAAAAACCGCAAGGTACAGTATCGCGTTTTGTAGAATAGTGAATTCCAGATATCGATCCACAGGGAATTAAGTTCCTAAATTTACCAAGTACCGTAATTATACTATCCTAAACATCATCTAGAAGATCAAGAATTGATGGTAAAAATAAAACTACAAAGAAACAATAAATAAAAACAATGGTCCACCAGTATAAGCTAGAAATTCCGACGTGTGATGACTTATAGGGTAAAATCCACCAATGTACTATCGATAAAGATCTACAAATCCGAATCTAATGTCAATTCCATATTTGCTAACCCAGACACTAAAATACTCTTACCCCCGTCTCCAGTGTAGTTAGATTCTACCCACAGGTCCGACGTCTCCGTTCAGAACCTGATATTAAGAGAGCACATTTAGGTCAAGTCCTTAAGGGCTACCCGAGGTACATCACGTCTCCGTTTCCACAACCCGAGCTATGTTTTCCTAAAATCAAACGAGAAATCCTCTCTCGAGTTCATTCCGATTTACAATCCATTCAACTGTTGGCCAAACAATTGAAAGCATTTAATATAGGAAAATATAAACAAAATCAAACAACGACAAATAGATCACAGATCTGGAAATCAAAATTAATATATACAAGGTTTCATTTCCCTAAAAGAAAATCCTCAGTTCATTACAAACATAACATCAAAATCAAGAACACGAGAAATCATAAACTAAATGGAAAGAAAAGATTATGAAAAACCCGAGTCGAAACCCTCGTCGAAGCTTCCCGCGTAGAACTGGCGAAAACCGAAGAAAAACCTAAGAAAAGTCGAAGAAGAGGTCTTGATCTTAAAAAATGAAGAAGAGACCTTCTATTCATAGTAAGAAATCAAAGAAAAATATTTGGTCTCGAATTTTGTGCCTAGATCGTGATATGGGCTTAATGGATCGCGATCTGGCAGCCTTGGAAACTGTGCACCGCCTTGCCAGATCGCGATATGGGAATGGTGGATCGCGATCTGGTTCTTGACCAAAAAACCTTATGTAAGAACTCCCAGATCGCAATACAGGAAAGTGGATCGCGATCTGGGTCCTAATCAAAAAACCTTCTGTAAGACACCCCAGATCGTGATATAGGAAAGTGGATCGCGATCTGGCTGCTGCGTCAACTTCAAACCCTATTTTGACCCTTTTGTAGCCCGAATTCGACAATTGTACATTTCAAAAACATTGTAGATCTTGAAGTTAGATTTCTAATGAAGCTTGAATCAGCTCAATCGGAGGTTGTATGCAAAATTTATGTGTGAAATACCAAACGCTGCTACAATCCGCGAGAATGCACTTTTGCACGTGTTTGGTTTGATTTTCGGCTTCGCTTCCAAAATCGTTTCGGATCGGCAAAAATAGCTTCTCTTTACCTAAAATATAAATAAAACAAAAATAACATAATATATACAAATAAAGGCGAAAACTCGGACGAACAAAGACCAAAACTCGACGAATTGATAAGTGAAAATCATGCAAAATGAACACTTATCAATAATAAGGTAGTACTGTGCAGGCTGAATTTTGGCATGTTTTGCACTTTACCACCTTAATAAAAAAATATTGCATGATTGTATCTGAACTCATTTTCTTGTATCATGTTGCCATATATGGCTGATTTCGGGCTAAATTTGTTGGAATCTGATGTACGCCCATTGCACATGCCTAATAGAAGAGCTTTTGTCTTTTGATCTAAACTCAATTGATTAAAATTAAATTAATAAATGCAGCACACACCAATTATAACAATTCTTTTTATCTTGAAGTCACCTCTCACCTTATTTAATCAAACTATATGCACTAGCAATAAACAAATTTGTTTTTTTCTTTTCTTTTCTTTTTTGACAAAAGAGATTTTACTAACCCAAAACGGCAAGAGAGGATGGGAGGACAGGACCCTCGCCACCACTATGATATAGAGTCGAAACAACGGCATGTGCAAGCGCATTGCCCAAACGTTTAACGAAACAAATATTAGAAACTTGAAAAGAGCGAACTAAACCAAGATATTCCTTAATAATTGCCCCTATGAGGAAAGTGAACATATCTTTATCTTATAATGCACTCATAACCCCAATGCTGTCCCCCTTCGGAGCTAACTGCATTCCATCATTTGTCCGCTGGCATCCGCACAGCTTGAAGACCATCAACGACTTCTTCAACCGCAATTGCAGGTCGACCCCCTACCGAAGAACCATCCATCCCAAGCATGTGCCACTAGTATCACGAGCTACCATTGAGATACCATAGAATCATTACATTGCTGGAAAACTAGTGTCGATATTACTCTTAATAACTCCGGCTGATGGCCGACTTCAAATGATTGGATGAGGTTGATGCTTGTCTTTGGGATAATATTTCCAAGCCTGAGTGAAAGCTCCTAGGTAGGAGGTGCTCCAATTAGTGATGTCATGAGCTGCATCGCCTTCTCACCATGCAAAATACAATTTCCGTTGTCCCAAATTTTACACTTGCCACCATCACCTGAATGAACCTGTCCGGGCTCAAGTTAGATTGTAGAGACTCAAACCACGACCAAACCGAACCAAATTCCTCTCCCGTTGGACAACTGAATGGTGCATTCAACCAAATATCCTTAACAAGGCTGCATTCCTTTAGTGCATGAATAGTGGTTTGATCTTCTGCTTGCAACTGAAGCAATAACTATTTATAGCGGATATGGTGCTTCATATTTTACTGTAAATTAATTTATAGGAGAAAATAAAAAACAAATTTTCTTTATCAATGGATCCCAATAAGAACTCAAAACAACTAATGGAGATGTCAAGTCTTTTAGCCCTCCCTCGATCGCCAAATCCACCAAACAATAAATGAAGAACATGCGAAACAACAAGGCAACAACGAATATCAAATATTTCAAGATAGTGGTTGCAGAAAAAGAAGAATCTAAGAAACAATCTTTAATTAGCATCGAAAAAAACTTCAAACAAAGACATGCACACAAAATTCTTCTTCCTCTTATTCATGTTATTCTTCCTCTTGCTCTCTTTCTTCTCCTCCTTCCTCCATCTTCTTCTCCTCCTCCTCCTCTTCCAACACCGTCTTGTTGCACGAAGGTTGGGCGACAATGGTATGGCGATGGCGATCAAGAGGTTCTGGCGCGCAATGGGTTTCATCGGTGGCGGTTGTGGGCAGCGATCCTTCGACGGCAAATGGGTGGCAGCATTTCTTTTTTCATCCCTATCTCTTTCCTTTTGCACTCACATTATTTCTGCTCATATTTTTTTCTCTTGATTTTGTGGTATTGCAATAAGAAAATTAGGGAAAATATGCTGGAATGAGAATATTTTTTGAAAAATGATATATTAGTAATTTCTAGTCTTTCTCTTAGTAAGTTTGTGTATTTTTTTGTGTTCCACCTAGTAAGATCTTCCCCTTAAAAAAATTGAGATTTCGAATAACGACGGCCATAAATAAATATTAGCCTTTTGAGTTGAATTTCTAAACCAACTCGAATAGTCTTGATTGAAGTTGAGCGTAAAAGATATGATGAAAATAAGTTGTAGGCTATTTAGTTTACATAATGCAAACCTAATTAAAATTTTATTATGGGCTATAAAAGCCAACAACGTTTTCCCTTTGCTATTTCTCATTCACAAGAAGCCTCGGACAATGTTTGGTTATGTTTTACTTTAACTTTTATTCTTTCTCGCAAACAAATTCCTATCTGTTTAGATTTTCCAAAAAAAAAAAAATAATAATACACTAAAAAATTTTGACTGCTACATTAGAAAAACGTTTCACTAAAAAACAAACAAACATCAATTTATTTTTCAAATTGTTTTTTCAAAATACATTTTTTTTCAAACAAGTATAAACATGATTTGACTGCTACGGTATAGTTTATTTAATCTCAAATTATAAACACACATTACTTTCATTCTCAAATTCTCTCAAAACATATTTCCCCAATATAAAATGAAAATAACTTCCAAAACCATTCCAAACATTTTTTTTTTCTTTTCTTTTCGTTTTTTTTTAAATTTTTACTTTTGCCCGTTTCTTCATCCCATTCACAAAACAATTCAAAACTTTTTGCAAATTTAAGAACTTATGTGATTTACAAAATTCCATAATTTTCGAAACCTTTTGAAATCGGAATGAATTTCTAATTTAAAAAAAAAAGAAAAGAAAAAATTGGAATTAAAAGTAGTTTTATTCTTATGGAAAAAATAAATAAATTAAATTTGTTTTCTAGAAAAGGCTATTTACGATTGGACATAGAGCGTGACATTCACGTGCTGCACATCCCCCATTAAAAGCTCCCTCGCTCCATGCTTTCATTTGAAATCAACAGCTCTGAAATTTTGAAGTAGATGGAAACGGAACAAGAACAATTGACAGAAGAACAACGCAAACGAGCCGAATCAAACCGGGCCGCGGCCCTAGCCAAGCGGAAGGCAATCCTCTCCGCCGCCGATCAAAAGAACGATTGCTGGGAACTTTTCAAATGCCGCAAGATTTCTTCGACCGCCACCGCCAATTTCCCCGTACCCAAACAGCCAATTACCGCCGAATCAACTGGAACAGCCCCAAAACCGGAGAAATTCCGGGCCCGAATCGAAATATGCTCGCCCGATTCGTTTTCCATCACCCCTGTTGCTGTTGAGGGTTTTGTGTTCCCTGGGGTGGATGTTTGCTTTCAAATGCTTAGCGATTGCCTCTCCAATGTAAGTAATTTTTGTTTGTTTTGTTTGTTTGCTTTTCGGGACATTCCTAAAATAGGATATGAAAATGTAGATTGAGTGAAATTGGGGTTTCTTAAAGAACAACTTCAAATTTGAGGGAAATTTAGTACACACTAGTAAAGTAGTACATAAACAAAAAAAAAAAAAAAAAAGAGAAGGTATGCAAAAACGAATGATGATAAAATACTGAAGGGATTTTTATTTTATTTTCTTTAGTCTTGTTCCTGGGATAATGCAGTCCAAGAATTGTAAATCATTTTATTTCCCTTTCGAAAATAGAAACGTATGGTTTATGGTTGTGATACTTTACCCTAGTTCTTTATGGATCATTAAAGCTTTTCTTTGTGTTAAAGTATTTCTTGGGACAACTTTGTTTTCCATTTGAACGTAAAAACAGACAAATTCTATCGCAAGTTCAATATATCCGACCCTTGTTGTGTTTATGTTACTATTATCGTATGTGTAAAACTACATTCTATCGCAAGTTCAATATATCCGACCCTTGTTGTGTTTATGTTATTATTATCGTATGTGTAAAACTACATTCCATTTTTATTTAGTTGGTTGATCAGTATGCACTCCATTTTTTCTCTTTTGTTAGGTTGAGTTATTACACTACACCCAGATCACTGGGGGCGGTAATGCCGGTGTCTACAAGCTTGGCGAATATCAATCAGTCCTAAAGTCCATAAAGAATTGTAAGGGCATTGAATGTGACGAAATACCTTGGGGAACCTTTAATGTTGTGCAGAGATTTTCACCTTCCTTCATTGCTGGAAAATGGATACCTTGCAGGCCTGAACATGTAACTGATGAGAAAGTAAATGAGTTGATGGCCGAGCTGCCCAAAACTTTGCTAGATGCTTTGTTACCTTTTCAACTTGATGGTGTTCGTTTTGGGCTGAGGAGGGGTGGTCGGTGTCTCATAGCAGATGAAATGGGACTTGGGAAAACCATACAGGTACGGATGGAATTTTGAATTTCGTAGAATTTAAATATCATTTTTAAGGGTCGTATGCTATGGACAGTGATCCTTCTTCGTTTCTTCTCTCCGTGACTATTTGTACTCGTACATGTTTTACAAATGAGAAACGTTTACATCTGTCAAAATCAATATGAAAAGCTATGTTGCATTATCTTGGATGGAAGCTTCTTTCAATGGCTAAAGAGTTGCATCACAAAATCGGTGACATTATGATTTCAATATAGGCTATTGCATGCAAGCTGGTTTCATTGAATGGGATTGTATTGAAGTTGCTACCGCCATAGTTGTCAAAACTGAAAGTGTGAGAGAAGCAGAAAAAGAAAGTGCACTGCTAAAAAGTATGATAAAAAAATTAGAGCTGTTAAAAAGTATCTTAAACAAAAGGCACCAAGATTTGCAGTTGCAGGACTTCTTTGGGTGTAAAAACTACATAAACTCCATTGATGTTCTCAAGAAAATCCATAAGACATAGTTGCAATTTTTTCTTATTTGGTTCTATTTGATTACCCTCACTGAAATTTATGTTGGGTGCATCTCCTAATTTTGCTAGAAAAAAATGTAAGGTGTATTGTAGTTACAATAGATGCTCTATTTCGTAAAAAATGACTTATAAATAGCTTTTAGAGCTCATGCTTTCTTTAGAAGGAAAGAATTGAAATATACATAGTGTTGAAAAAGTAGGTTAAAATGTTGAGTTCTATTTGTTAGGTGTAGAAAGCCACGACAACATCTGACTTCGTGTTACATTATGAACTTATTGCTACAAAATCTTTCTTGATCAAAGGATTTCTTAACTAATCACACTCCTCGGATTTTAATAGGCTATTGCACTGGCTGGCTGTTTCATGAAGGAAGGTTCTATACTTGTTGTTTGCCCAGCTATTTTGCGATATTCATGGGCAGAAGAACTGGAGCGCTGGTTTCCTTTCTGTTTGCCCTCTGATATACACCTAGGTATCTTTTCCAGAGTCAGTTGCTACTATTATTTTCCCTTTTATCTATTATTTCATCTTTGGTTAAACATATACTTGAAAGATCTTTTTGTCTTAACCAGCAAATTTTCATGATGATTGATGACTTATGGTGTTTAACTAATATAGTTTTTAACTTCAATTTTGAGTCATGTTGCCTCATTTCTTTTTTACTTGAGCCATCATGATTAATTCTTTCAAGAATGATGTGCATGGTTCTTTCACCCTCTTTCCCTTTGCAATCAAGAAAATCAAAAAAGGGAACTTGAACAATGGAGCCACTTTGACAGGCTTCATAACATTTTTTTTGTGAATATAACGAAAAGTGCTATTTACATGTGATATGGTTAATTTCTCAAGTGTGGTTTGCACACGACTTCAGATGAACTTATTATGTAAATGAACGCACGTGCATTGCTGAAGAGTTTTTGTACCTTGACCACGTGGTCTAGGCTAGCTTATATTGATTAGTAGTCTTTAAATATACGTGAGTTGCTCTATATTTCCTTCTGATGCATACCGTAATGTTTGTTTAAAGTTACTGCTGCTTCTGCTTTTCCCTTTCAGTTTTTGGTCATCAAGATAATCCTACACGGTTAGCTAAACGTCCAAGAATTGTGGTGATATCGTACACTATGCTTCGTCGTTTGCAGAGTAGCATTCTGGAACAAGAATGGGTCACTTTGATAGTTGATGAATCACATCATCTACACTGCACCAAAAAAACTTCAGAAAAAGATGAGGTACAAAACATTTCTATGTTTTTTTTAACTAATCACAGAGTGACATATTGAACTTGGATTGGTTTGTTTTTATTCTATTGAAATTGAGTACTAAGTTTAAGTTCTCAAAAAAGCAATTTAAAAACTAAGGTTTTCTTTCACAAAGTTCATCACTTAAAACTGGGTAGCTACCCTGGTGGAATTTGGTAAATTGATCAGGGTAGTGTTGGAATGATTCAAAATTGCAACTGAATGTATTTAATTACTCAACCTAAGAAAAGGGCATGCATGGGTTCATGCATAGACATACTCATGTAAGTCTGTTAAATATGATATGATGGTATTGGACATGATTGATAATTTGAGGAGGAAATAATATGGTTAAGACATGGTGGAACTACAAAGCTGAAATTGAGAGAGGAAGAAAATTTAATACCATCTTTGGTCGGGTAGAAAGTGGAAAAGAACATAGAAAAGAGTATAATAAAGACATTTGTAAACTCTTTCATTAAATACTTGCTTTACCTCTAGCTTGTTTTTTCATCAACACTTTCTCCTTATTTCAGATGTAATATCGACGAGAGGTAAAAAATTAACCATTTCAAATTTAGGCTGGAAAGTACTTTTTTCTCTCTTTAACTTCCTCAACATGGACTGGGTATCGATCCAACTGATTGTTGATGCCCTCAAATATTGACTTTACTGGCTTATTTAATCATGCAACCCTTTGTTTATTTATTTTTTGTTGTGCTTTTTGTCTTTCTTCATGCCAATAATATTTCAGATTTAGATTCCCGCTTCAAGATTTTTTATATTAGTCTGATCAACTAAACCTGATTGCATTAGCTAATCAACACTTACAAGCTTTTCATTTTTTACAGCTAAAAGCTGTACTTGACTTGTCTACGAAGGTGAAGCATCTTATTCTACTATCAGGAACTCCCTCTTTGTCAAGGTTGTTGAATCAACTTACTTTTTAATTTATATAAGCTGTACAGTAATCTCTTTTCTCATTTTTACAGCAACTTTGAATTTTTTATTTTAACTTTCTCCTAGAATTCTGTCAAATTTGTGTCAGCCATACTAACATCAAAATGTATGCTAATATTGGGTTAAATGTTCTCCTAGGTGATAATAGGCCTTATGACATTTTTCATCAGGTAAATATTTTATGGTAAGTGGTTCAGAATTTTTGTAGCGCTGATCTGTCAATACCTTCCCAGTTTTATTGGAAATGCTAAGGTCTTAATGACACAGGCCTGGTTTGCTTGGGCAGACCAAATACGAGTTTGCAAAAACGTACTGCTGCATCAAACTTATCCGGGGTTGTCAAGGGAAAATTTTCCAGGTAATTGTTGACACTTGAAGCACTATTCGTTTTTTCTTTAAAAGGTAGAAGAACCATAAGTTTTTTATCTGGTTTCTATCTTGATCGTTAACTGTCTTAAAAAGTAGGCCCAGTTAATGTGGATTTACTGATATTCTTTTCCATCTAACTTTTGTCTGTTCCCTAATTTATTCATTTGCTGATTTGTGGCTATGCTCCTTTCTGAAATTTTCCACTTCGTACATTTACATGAAGTGCTACTCTTCAAATGTGTTGTTATGACTCCTTTGTAGGATTTCTCGAGAGGAACACGCTTGGAGGAATTAAACGTTTTACTGAAGCAAACTGTTATGGTAAGATTTGAGTATTTGTTTTCTTCTTTTTCGAGTGTTAAAAAACTTATGCACTTTTTTGTTATGTTATTGAATCTGGCTTCACTGGAGTACCACTACAGATCTCCTACCGATGATTGTTATCGAAATAATTGTTTTGAAAGTTTGACACTTGGAACCCGCAACATAGCTATAGGATCGCGCTAGTTAGTTACTTTCTGATGCTCTATTTCTTGTCTATTTGATTGACAAACTAAAGAAAAAATCATAGTAATATTCTTAGATCTCACAATGTGCCATTGAAATAGATTTGTGATTTGATGGCAATCTGTTCAAATATGTATACTTTCTTCTCTTAATGTTCAATTTTCCTCCGCTGGCTTTTCTAAATTGATTCTCTTTGCTGATATTGAATTGTTTGTGATACCACAGATAAGACGCCTGAAGGAGCATGTGTTGCTGCAGCTACCACCCAAACGTCGGCAAATAATAAAATTAGTTTTGAAGAGATCAGATATTAATTATGCTATGGCGACTCTCGGTCTTGAGAATCTTGATGCTTCTGTAGACAGCGATGCTGAAAATGAACCTCTTAATGTTTCGGATGAAGATCAAGGTATGCTTTGATATGTATTAAACGCATACTCCGCGGTTACCAACGCTGGCTGTTAACGTGTATTAGATGCCCGTCATCTATAACCCAATATATTTTACATTAGCTGAATACACAGCCCAATTTATTGCCATCTCATCCCTCATGATCAGCAATTAAACTAGAATTCTTTTTCCATCTGTTTTTTTTAGCTTCAACAAGCATGGCGTTTAATTTTGCATCTTTACAATCAATCCAAATACACTGCTAAAATTTGACCTCAATTAACCGTGCTATAGCAGTACCGGTAGTTCTTATTCCACCCAATACTTAATGATAATCAGATAATATTGATTTTTTGGTTTTTTAATATTATGCTAAGATCTTCTCTATCTTATACAATAGAAACATCCAACATGATCTTGGTTCATTCTAGCCAAGTCTTGGTAGCTGATAGAGGGTCTGTCAGTTTCAGTTCTTAAGTTGTTGTGTAACTAACTAATTATAGTTTGGTTCTCTGAATACTGGAAAAAGGGTAATTTAAATGTCAAGGTCCTTTCATTGTGGCCCATTTTTTTTTCTTTTTTTCTTTTCTTTTTTTCCTTTTATTAATATTCAAGTCGAACCTTGGGAGATTGATTTGTATTAAACTGGATTTGCTGATTTCGTAAATACAGTTTCCGTATTGTTTTTCATTTTCTGTTCCGGTGATTTAAAACAAGCAAAAGATAACGAGTCATCCTTTCTTGCCCACTGAGATATTATTGTGCTTTCCTTAAATAATGCTGCATTTGGAGAAGTCCATGTAGTTTGCTACGACGTGTTGTAAAAAAAATTCATCTGCTTCACTGATACTTAAGGCTTCTTCTTTGGAGCTTTTTGATTTGAAAACTAATCTCTTGGATATGTTCTGATTTCATGTTAGTCCGACAAATTATTTATATGTGACTTTAGCTACTATCTTAGCCCCATTGTCCTAGTCCTGATTGATCTTGATCTCTTACAAATGACAAAAACGAGGATCCGGGTAAATTTGGAAAGATTGAAGTTGGAGATATAAATATTAAATGATTAACGTCACTAACAGCTTAAGCTTTTAAATTAGGTGGTCATTCATTCAACAACTGAAAAAGGACTAAGTTTATCAAGCTTTACCATTATCTGGTTTTGCCGTAGTTCTTTGGATTTTTGATGGTTAATACGCATAAGGACATTCTCTTAGTATATAATACTAGATAGAATGAAGTTGGACACATGTTTGGAGCATTTGATTTGTTAATACATGTGGAGAAAGAAAGCATTCAACTTATAGAGGTTGCATTGTAGCATACGGTAGACTGAAATTGTTGGTTCTTTTTTCAATGTAGATAAAGAAGACATGAATAAGAAATTGTCAGAAAAGCTCTCAGCTCTTGGTTTAGCTAAACTACCCGGATTCTTTGAGTGGCTATCTATACATCCTATTATGGTGGAGGCAGATGAAGATGAAGATGGAACCACAAAAAAGAGTTCTAGTTCCCACAAAATGATCATATTTGCTTATCATCATAAGGTGCTTGATGGGGTGCAGGTAATAATTACCTTCGTTTTTATTTTGACATGTGCCTCATGCCTTTCTCCCTTAATATGTTATCTGATGCTTGCTTGTAGAGTTAAAGAATGGTTTCATTATCAAATTCTAATTTTTTATATTGGTAACATTTTGGCCATGTAGAGATACATAACAAAAGATGGTATCACACTCTTTATTTACCCCCTTGTCTGTGCCTTTTGGTATTTTTGATTTGCTTGATGTGTAGTTGTCATTCAACTGGCAGATGAAATTTTTGTACTGCTTTCACCCTTTTTCGGCTTATATTTTCTTTTGTCCTTGCCACCTCTCAAATTCTCAGAATACCATTGTTGATATATAAAGGGTATCAAGTATTTCTGATCATATCATAAACAAGCAATGTGAATGACATTTACATAAGTAACTGGATCTTATGGTTCCATGCAACACTTTTGTTAATTTGGAAAACTGTCAACACATCCCCACAATTTCATTAGCAACTTACTTTCTTGCTTGAGCTAATGAGGGAGTGCTGGCGATTTGTAGACGGGATATTGTTCACATATGTCAGTAGTTGATACTTTCGCTAAGAAGCTTGGGACATCACATTACCCATATACGATATTAGTGTGAATCGGAGGTTTATTTAGCAAACCTGTTTGCTAAGATTTAAATATTGACCTGATAAGGAAAATAGCTCTGTGGTTCTCTATTCCATTTGGTGGTTCAGTAATATGAATATACAGTTGTCCTAGTTTGATGTGAAATTTCATCTGTCACCTGTTATTATCAGAGATGCTATATACTGATATGAATCATATGATGCATTGCTGCACTCAATGTGAAAAAAAATATCATCAATTTAGCAGACAACCCTCAACATGATTGGCTGGTGATAGATCTCCATGTGATTATATATTTTATCTCTGCTAGTACTCGCCATCATCTTATGATATTGCACATGAGTTTATGTGTACTCACTAATCACTATCATATTTTTGCCATTACACAGGCATATCTATGTGAGAAAGGAATTCAGTTTGTTCGCATTGATTGCACCATAAATGGTAACGATAGGCAGTCAGCTATCCAGTCCTTCCAATCATCAAACGAGGTTTGCTTATGTTCTTTTCTTTGTCATTCCTGACTATTTATCTACTCTAGTCCTATTATGGTCTTTATTTCGTTCTCCTAATAATAAAATGGAACAGGTTACGATGTTTTGTTTCTAGTGTTTTGACTGCTTCTCAATTCTAATGCCATTTATCTACTTACTGAAGCCTCCCATAATGTTATTTTTTTATTCGGAACCAACAGAAGATAAGACCAAAAGTTCTCTTTTTCACATTCAATCTTCCACAACTAAGAAACTCGTCGAACTTTTTATCAGGTTAAAATTGCATTGATTGGTATTCGTGCCGGAAGCTCTGGGCTTAACCTAACATCAGCAGACAATGTTGTGTTCCTTGAGCTACCTACGAGACCTGGTGATATTCAGCAGGTGCCTATTATTTACTATTTTTTATCTTGTCTGAATTTGAAGCTCAACTATCATCAGACCTAGCCAACTACGAATAATAATTAAAGTTTCCTTTAATGCGGACTTTAATAATTAAAGTTAATTTTCAGTCATGTTACCATGCATTTTTGTCTTTACAAGTTTTTATGGATTTCATCGAGAGGTGTTTCTGGAGTTGGTTAACATTACTCAGAAGTTCTGCCTGTACCATACTAAAAAGTGGAATGTCAAATCTACTTGATCTTATCAATATATATTGTGTTGGTAGCCAAATTATTAACCAGAGCTTTTGTTTTTTAATGAAAAAATATGTGCATCTGCTTTAGATCAATCATCGGCTAATTCTGAACAGCAAGATTTCACCTTTTTTTTTTTTTTTTTCAGTAAATGAAGTTCACCACCTCCTGTACTTTATATAGTTGCAGCTTTTTTCTACCAAGTGATATATTCTCCACTTCTGTTTTTATGGTGGGGTCTATCACGATGGACCATGTTTTCAACATGTCCTGGACTGCTCATTACGAATTTTCTTTTGCAAGATCTAATTAGCGTGTTAACTAACTTTTGTGATATGTTTGCTGGTACATTTAGTGATGTGGCAAAAATGATTTATTGGTTGCATAATATAAGTTTGAGACAAAGATGGTGTTATTTGATTTGTGCGACTGGTAACTGAATATTTGGATTTGTCATTTTTCTAGGATTTGATTGCAGTTTGCTTGTTTTTAGATCTGACTTCAGGATTTAGATCTTGAGAAGGTTGGAATATCACATGCTCTGAATGTTTTGCCTTTTTTAGAATTCCATATGACTTATAGGGGAGTTATTATGACTATCTTCGTACCTTTAAAATCTCAGAGTGCATGATTCACATACTTTTAGGACTTATCGATATATATGTATGTTAACAATGTTTGTATACTACACGATGCTTATACTTTCTATAACATCTTCAGGCTGAAGATCGAGCTCACAGGCATGGGCAAAAGAGACCCGTGAACATATATATTTTCTGCGCAAAGGTACCTGTTTTAAGATACGATATATAAGTTGGTTATTTTCCTAATAATTTCTCCAGAATCTCCTTGTACAGCACTGACATCATTTCTCTTCTACCTTTCTTGGTAAATATCCAGGATACTTCAGATGAGTTACAGTGGCAGAGGCTTAACAAAAGTTTGCTTCGTGTTTCTTCTACTGTGAATGGGAAGTATGATGCGATAAAGGAAATAAAGGTATCGTTTTTAAAGTAATTATATTACTTCTAGGATGTAAATTTTTTAAATAATCGAGCTTATTGCTTTTAAACGGAATAAGACTGTTGACTTTTTATGCAAAATGCTAGTTTTAGCATTCGGCAACAAAAAATTCCTAACAAGATTATCGTAGCCAGAAATCTAATGCATAGCACCTGAATTCTGACATCCAACTATCTGTTCATCAAATGCTATGAGAAGCTCCTCATCTGATTGACACAATGATTTTGGGTGTACTATTATTTTCTCTCACTATGTTAACCACTGATTTTTTGCAATTGAATAGTTATCGCCTATTTTCATAGTTGCATTGCTTCCATTGTGTCATCATTCATTTGAAGAACAGTTCACCAAGCATACATCATGTAACACCAGCCGCATTGCTCACTTAGTCTTAGGCACTCTCATTCTTCTTCAAAAATCCTTTTATTTTCCTTTGTTGAAGTGTGATTAAACTTCTAAAATAGTCTTGAGTGTCGAGTGAGGAATCCACACATTTTAAAATCCTTGCTTTCTGTATTACAATGCTCTTTTGTCTTTAAAGATTTAAATTTAGGATTATGTTCTCTTTTTTTCTTTTCTGAGAACTTGTTCTATGTTTGTGTATTGCTGCTCAATGATTCTAGGTCGAGAGTGTTTCTTATCTTGACGGCACCAAGAATACAAGTGAGAAGAACAAGCCATTAGTGAAATCTCAAAACTCTTGTGTGGATGATGAGACACAGCTTCCAGGGGGGTCTTGTGAAACAAGTGTAAAGGAGAACAAGGTTGATGGTGAACCACACAAGAGTGAAGCAACATTAAACGGAGATGGATGTGTCAACGAAGTTGAATTTGAAGTGGAAAACTCTATCCAGTCAACCGCTCTTCGGTTTGAGGTAGACCACTAGTTTTTTCTTAAGTTGGTTGATGCCGTTGTTGCATCCCTTTTTTTCTTTTTATAAAATTGATTCCTTTTCAAGAAACGATACTGAACATATTGGTCAGTGACATAGTAAAAACAATGAAATCTAGTTAACAGAAATGGTATATATCTGGAAGGTGGAATTATCTGAAAGTGATAATGAGATTCTTAGAGAGGTTGGTCGAAGAAGCAACTCATAATACTATACATGGAAGAAAATTCTGATTGTTTCTAGGTTCAACCATCACTGTTTTACAAGTGAAAATATTAAGTTTAATTGTTTAGGTTTCAAGAACTTGGAAGGTTTCCAACTTTTGATATAAACTGTTGGCAAAGTGTATAACTGGGGTTATTTATCAGACCAGCTGGTTTTGGTTATCGAGAAGTACATATTTACAAACTAGGTAAACGCCCATGGACAATGCAAATTTTACCGACAATTTTCTTGTGTAATCCAGTGATCGACTCCATCTCCTAAGATCCTCATGTTGTAGGGCAATTTGTTTAAATCCTTAAATTTTGGATATGGAATATAGTTATCTCGGTTGATGAATTTTTGAGAAAGATTCCAGTTCCGTAATTATGCTAATTGTTGATTGAGATGATCATACTTCTAGTCATAATTGTTTGAATCATCAAAGTTTGTGGACAGAAATTTAATGTCCTATAATGGAGGGTACTTGAGTCCAGTTAACCTATATGCTCCTTAGCCTTACGGTATGTGTACCTATTTGTGGTTCCAGTTTGTGGATTGATTTGCAAATATCCAACTTCAGTTTGATACGAAGTGAACATATAGTATTTACTTTCATTGCCATCCTTAACCACAATGTATTGTCCTCCAGATGTTGGTGGTAACAGTTAAAGGAAATCACTTTTTTAATACATTCACTTTCATACCTTAAGCGTAAAGGTCGTATTTGTCCAACATCGCCACTTTGCTGGACCCATATAATGTATTTATGTGGAATAAACACCCTCTCTCTCCTTGAGCTATCTTTTGGAGATGAGTTCTGCCCAATATTGTATTTATTAGTAAGGATTTCTTCCTAAAGTTCTTTTTGTACTCAGGTGAGCCAGCATACTGGAAGGATTCACTTGTATTCTTGCACCCCAGGAACAAATTCAAGACCACAACCACTTTTTAAGAATTTTAGGCAAGAGGAAGTCGAGTGCCATCAACTTGGAGAGGAAAAAGAGAAAACGCATAACAAATCAACAGACGATAGTTCAGTATATATCGGAGCTCTAATGTCTTTCATCAATGAATGGAAAGAGCTCCGCCCTATTGAAAAGAGGAAACTGATCAACAAACCTTTGCAACTTCCACTTTCTTATGAGCTATGCTATTTGAATGAAAGTCTTAACCATGATAATGGGGTATGTATATTACAGAGTATTCTTGTATGCGAGTTTTATTGAAATCAATTTATTTTAAGTATGTCGGACCCTTCTAGATGTTTGTTAACACGATTCTATTTCTAATTTTCCCAGGGATTGCTAAAGGGTGGAAGTAAAAGACGTAAGACACCTTTGGCTGAGATTAGCCATCCATTACCATCAAATGCTGTTTGGAAAAAAATAAATCTCGTTGGTAGTCGTTCTCAAAAAGAGAAACTTTACACCCAAGGTTGGTCCGACATGGATGAACCTCTCTGCAAGCTCTGTCAGACTCCTTGCAAGTAAGTCTGATTAACTCATCCATTTTTTTTTCTGGTGAAACATTGCACAGGTTACCAATTAAATCTCTCTTATTGCAGGGGAAACAATGCAAAGGTACCTCAGTTCTTTGAGGACCTTTTCTGTAGTATGGATTGCTTTGGAGAATATCGCTCACGAACTAGTAATAGATTTCTTCGCGAGGTTTGAACTTGGTGCACTTACTACTTCTTAGATGATATAAATATTATCACCCGAGACATTTCTGAATTATAGTTCGCTGAAATTAACTTTAAGGACCTTGCAGGAGCTCTTCCAAATTGAACATGGCATTTGCACAAATTGCCAATTAAACTGTCATCAACTTGTGAAGCACTTACGAGTTCTATCACTTGAGAAACGGCAGGCGTATATCAATAAAGTGGCTCCAAATATAGCAAAACGTGAAAAACTGTAAGTTCACCCGTCTTTCTGGGACATTTAGATTTTTTAGTAAAAAAATTGAAGCTTTGAAGAAAAGCTTGCCTACTTGAAAACCCTTCAATTTGGTTTAAATCAGATTTTGATATTCTGCCAATTGCTGAAATTGAAAAAAATGCTTGGTTCGGCCAAACATAAAACCTATCCCATGAAGGAAATGTTGGACCTGAGACCCTCCCTCCCCATCTCAAATCCACCCGTCACCACCTACTAAACCTAAAACTTGAATGTCAAATGGATTGGATCCACAAACTTGCTTCATATTGCTATTTGACAAAGTCCATATTTTATGCGGATGTGCAACTGGTAATTCTACATTTGTGGTAAATCAACAGGTTGGTGTTGGCAAAATCATACTAAATATTTTGCCTTTTGGTTATTATGGAAATAACAAATGTTGAAAATCTTAAAAATTTATAATTATAATAAGATTTTATGTATTTTGTACGTTGTAGCGAGCAAACGACAAATTATTGTATAAAATTAATATTTGATGAATGAGATTGAGCTCATTATTGTATAGAGATGGAAAATAGCCACAACAAGCCGGAGGAGATTCACTAAAATTTTCAGTATTGGCTAAGATATTTCGTTTATTGATCATTATTAGTATTGCAGAACCAGTGTTCGAAAAAAATGTAAGTACTCAGGAATGCATAGGTTAAGAATGTGACAGATGTTGAAGACTGAAATTGGAGAAGTTGATACTAAAACACAGTGAGATACATGGGAAACGAAAAGAAACTAATGGTTTTTGGTATTTAAAAGTCCTTTGAATAATTTTTATGAGATGTAGGGCATTAGCATTTTTTTTTATGATGCCCACATGAAATTGATGCCAGTTTATTATTTGTTGATATTTACATCCAAGGTGCTTGTAAATATTGATATTTACACCCAAGGTGCATCATTTAACTGAATTGGAAGATTGTATATCCAAAATAGTGACATGGAAACTATGGTTAAGTACTAGATGGTTTAATGTGGAACAAGTTTCCTTTGTAAGACTCGATCATCCATCATCGTCTATTTCCTTACGGGCTTGAGAATGGTTCTAGTGAGGACTGAGATAAAACTGCAATAATCACTTTGAAAGTTCCTTTCATCAATTATTTTTCAATCTTTCAGTATCTATTACGATGTAGTAATGTTTGTTTGGCATATCGCAGACTGGAAAAGCTTGTTAATGAACCGACGGGAGGCAATGCTTGGCATGCAGACCACATCATAGCTGTGTATAAAGGGGGAGGTATGTGAAAATCATCTTGGATAATGTTGGAGTAGCTCCGTGCATTATTCTCATGTTGGAGTTGTACAGGTGAATGCAAGCTAGAAAACCTGAGGACCCTCTGTGTTGCTTGTCATGCTGATGTCACCACCGCACAATGTTCGGAGCGGCGTATTGCTCGGAAGAAGGCTAAGAAACAACTCAAAGATGCTATGAGTAAGCTTGCAAATATCAACAAGTCCAAAAAAATTGGTAATGTGCTCCAGGTACTGAACTATTCTCTTCATTAGTAGAATATACGTGTCTATTCGGAGTTAGAAAAATATGTATGTAATCCTATATTTGGTTAATTTAAGCAAACATTTGTTTTTGTTCCACACTTTTGGAGGAACCTGTTTTTGTAATGGAAAATAGAATAAATGTAATGAGTGTTGTCTGATCTTGATAAACTCATTGGAATTTCAGGTTCGTGATTTAGAGGTGCAAAGCAACGAAATGGATCACGATCTACTAATCGAGATTCCTGGGAGTGCATATTCGGTACCAAATGTTGATACAACCAACATGCAAAATCTTGAGCAGAAAATTATTGCCAAGTCTTCATCTGAATATGATAGCTGCTCTGGTGATGGTGAAACTCCAACGGTCGTTCACAATCAAAAACCGGAAAATCCGTCTGATAATCCTGTAGATGCTGGCGTTATAAGGTGACTGAAAAATGAATTTTTTTGTATTCTATCAGTGAGAATTTTTTTTCTGCACAGCCTGCGTATCTTGTAATCTTTGTATCCGAGAAAAGAAACTGATATTTATATATACGACTTGGTATGTTAGTATCCTAGTCGTTGTGCAACGGACAAACGCTGGAGTTGTGGTAAAACAAAACACTTTTTCTAGTTTTATTATACAAATGTTGTAGCATTTTTGGAAGTATTGAGTTGAATTCATGTTCGGTTCAGGTTCCCAACTGCCGGTTCTGGTTCCGAATTTGGAGGAACCAGAACCGAACCGAATATTTCCGGTTCTTTACGGTTCGGTTCCAAACGGTTCCGGTTAGAACTGGTAGAATATATATATATATATATATATATATATATATATATATATATATATATATATATATATATATATATATATATATATATATATATATATATATATATATATATATATATATATATATATATATATATATATATATATATATATATATATATATATATATATATATATATATATATATATATATATATATATATATATATATATAATATTAAAAAAATACTTAAAAAATAGTTAATTTTTTCTTATAAAAAAAGTGGAAAGAATACTTCAATGACTTAAAAAAAATATGTTTTTTACTTTTAAAAAGTTTGAAGGAATTAGTTTTAGTTTTAAAAAATAAAAATTAAAAAAGGAAAAGGAAAAGAAAAAGGAAAAGAAAAGAAATTGAAAGGGCTTGCATTTAATTTTTAAATTTTAAAGTTTAAAATTAAACTTTAAATAATTTATTTTTTAATATATATGTAACTTAAAACATGGTAAATTACAAACACCACCCTGAGGTATGGTCAATTTACAAAAAAACCCCTCTTGTTTGGATAACTACATGTAACCCTTCAACTATGTTTTTTTTCTTCAACCTCCACCCTTATGGTGTCAAATTCAACACAATCATCTAGATTTCGTGGAATGTGCTCTAGTTTGTACTCGTTTTGTGTAAAAATACAGTTTCTGGTGCAGCACAATCTGATATATACAATTCAAAAAACACATATTATGATCATCTTGATTCAAAATGTAGAGTTCGAATGGGATAAAACGGGTACAAAAGTGGTGTTTGTAATTATCCAAACAAGAGGGGGGTTTTCGTAATTTGACCATATCTCAGAGGTGTTTGTAATTTACCCTTTATAAAAATACTTAAAAAATAGTTAATTAAAAAAGAAAAGAAAAACAGAGTGAAAAGAGTACTTCAAAGACTTTAAAAAAAATTAAAGTTTTTTTGAATACTTAAAACATATTTTGTTTACTTTTAAAACAAATTGAAGGAATTAGTTTTAGTTTTAAAAATTAAAAAAAGAAAATGAAAGAAATTGAAAGGGCTTGCATTTAATTTTTAAATTTGAAAGTTAAATTTTAAATAATTTAATTTAATTTTTTAATTTTTTTAAAACCGGTTCAAACGGTTAGAACCGTGGTTCTAACTGTCGGTTCTTGGTTCTGAAAATGGGGAACCGGAACCGAACCGGTTTTTTTGGTTCCGGTTCCGGTTCTGGTCAAACCGGTTCCGGTTCGGTTCTAAAAATGTTGACCCCAGTTCGGTTCCAGTTCCGATTCTAACGGAACCGGTGGTCATCCTCAACCCTAGCAGACATTCTTTTGTTTCTTCAGAATTTAAATGCCTAAATCCAAATTCTCAAATTCCATTTTTTTCCTCTCGATCATGTATGCTCGTACAGCACGTATCAGAAGTATCAAGATTAACGTATTGCTCAGTGTTGCCGTACAAACTTATGAGTAAAATACCCCCCTCATCAATGAATTTAAAGATAAAACTTTAACTTTGAATGACATGGCATTCTCTTTCCAAAATGTCCTTCTAGCTATTATATAGTTAATGAATATGTAATAATAAAAAATTTCGACAACCTTTCTAAACTTAATTTTATTATTTCAGTATTGTAAATTTATGAAAGAAAAAAATTGAATTTTAGTTTCATTTTTTGTTTTAATTTATGTTCATCTATATGTATAGTTAATAAAAAGTGCAATAATTATTCGAATTTTAATTATGACTTTATAGTTTATCTAGTTATTTTAATTAGTATATGACTCTAATAATAATAATAATCCTACTCGTTACTTACGAGAATCACAAAATGTATTCAAAATTTAATAAGAAATTACAATTTGAACGTCTAAATATTTAAATATTTTTCATTGTGAAATTTAAATTTAAGTAGCTTAATAAATTTTCAAATCAATAATTATTTTACAAAAAGTTGGACATTTGAGTAGTGAAAATAATTTTTTTTCTTGCAAATATTTGAGGTATTTTATAGTTTTTTTGAAAAATAATTCAAATTTTTATTTATATTAGGGTCATATAGTAATTAAAATGTGGAGTTAAACATAAATCAAAGTAATATTTTGAATAATTATTGTATTTTATAAAATGTATTTTTTGAAAGATTGTTGAAAATATATTATTATATATACATCTTTATATAATAAGGGTACTTTTGGTAGAAAGAATGTCACATATTCAAAGTTAAAGTTTTACCATTAAATTCATAAATACATTTGTAATTTTAAGGGGTAAGTGTTAACAACCTTATAGTTTAAAGGTGCAAACTGTATTTACCCGTAGAAAATATTAAGAAAACCTCGTTTTCAATTATTTTCTACCTGAAATGAGTGTTGCATTTTTGGGGAATACCACTTGAAATGACAAAAAAATAAAACATTTGTTGAGACATTTCAGGTACACCTACCCGAAATGTTGATGCAATTTCGGGTGGATCTAACCCGAAGTGTGCCAATGCTAATTAATACTAATTAAAGGGCAACAATGAACACAAAAGTAGTAGCCAAAGAGTCATACAAAAAAGACCAAGAGTCTAATCTATGTATAATTATTGTAGAAACACACAAATTCACCTCATGTTGAACCCTATAACGTGTATAGATTTAGGCCTTTTCATTTTTGGCAACATATGTTAATTTATTAGTTTTATTCAAACACAATAATTGATGAAGAACTCAAATTTGTTGACAAAATGTTGATTTACTTCTATATTTCCCTTCGGCGAACTCTTGTATTTATTTCATTTTTAATATCTTCAGAGATGGCGTGAAACTACACACATATTTTGTGTGTGATATGTAGGGATGGGCATTCGGGTCGGGTTATTCGGGTTATGATCCGACTCGGTCGGATTTTACTCGATCGGAGCAGGTAATTTTTAAGTTGTTTTGGACGGTTCGGGTATCCGGTGTTCTTTAACTGGGTCAGGTCGAGGTTTTAGAATTTTAGCTCATTTTCATCCAAGCCCAAGCCAATTTCTAGCTCATCTAATGTTTTATCATCTATATATTTTTTTTATTATGTATTATTGAGTTCCATCTAATCTATTTCATTTCGAGCTTCCAATTCTTGTTTTATATTGCAACAATTTATTTAGTCGTTCAAGTTTTTTATATTGGCACCTAATTTTTTATTATTTTTTATAATAAATAAATGACTTTGTAATAGGTAATAGTTCGGATATCTAACATTATTATTGAATATTGGTGCCAAAAAAAACCAAGAAAAAAAAAGAAAAAAAAAGAAAGAAAAAGAAACCCGGTCCCGACCCGAATCCGACCCTAAATAACTAGGTAATCGGTTGCCAGGTACCTGGTTATTTCGAGTCGGGTTCGAATAATGATTTCTATGTCAAAAATCCGAATAACCCGACCCGAATAACCTGACTTGACCCGAATGCCCACCCCTAGTGATATGCATGGGATCATATGTTGGGACATTATGTTTTATCAAATAATTTTTTTTTTTTGTTTTGTTGTAAATCATTCTAATAGTATTGCTCTTTTTTTTTTTGAACAAGCAAAACACCGTTTATATTATTATTTCAAAAGGAGGGAGATATTACATGGATTCAAAATTTGGCGTTCATACAGGATATGCAAATCCTTTAACAAAGGTTCTTTCAAAAAGTAAGGAGTAGTATCAAAATTAAGGATGCATCCTGAGCTAAGTGATGCTCCTTTTTTTGCAAGTATGTCCGCCACACAGTTAGTCTCCCTATAGCAAAAAACAAGTTGCACGTTTTGGAAGTCTTGTAGCATCTTTTCACTGTCCTCCAGGAGGGTTTGCAGTCTGTTGTGGGATGTTTTCCTCCTATTAAAACAAGAAATCAGAAAACTTGAGTCAGTTTCAATAATCAATTTTGAGATTTCCATGTCTTTAGCAATTGTGAGAGCCTTATGAAAAGCCCAGACTTCCGCTTTGTTATTACTGGTAGTACCAATATTTTCGGCAAAAGCCGCGATGAGGTTACCTGTATTGTTACGTATGATACCTCCAATACCTGATTTTCCAGGGTTTGAAAGTGAAGAGCCATCAATATTGATTTTAAACCAATTTGGTGGTGGGGGGGGGGGGGGTCCATTTGATTTTAATAAGATTCCTTGTTTGTGTTTTGCATGACTCCATGGTGAAAAGCTGTTTGGCATGATCCCATATTTGAGTAGTGTTTATGTTGATATTTTTAAAGAGAAATTCATTTCGAGCCTTCCAAATTAACCAAAAAAGAACAAGCATTTTTTGGGCAAAATTGTTATTCTTTTTATGGATGGATATGCAGAAATGGCAGTTGACTCTAATTTGGAGAGATGGAAGATTTCTAAGAAGCGGCTTGATATACTCACATTTATAAAAAAGGTGGTAAGTAGTTTCGGGGTGTTTTAAACACAAGGGGCATATGTTTGATTCAATGATTTTCCGTCTGTAAAGGAAGTCAGAGGTTGGTATAATATTATGCGCCAATTGCCAAAAGAAAAATTTAATTCTGTGACTAACTTTTATTTTCCAAAGCTTATTCCATGGTAAAAAAGGGTCGTGGCCAATATGGGTAGAGTATAGAATCCAAAGATAAGTGCTTTTAATAGTAAATTTACCATTTTTAGATAGTGCCCTCTGCAGTGTATCTTTTTTGTTATACCTAGGGATATAGATAGCTTTAATTTTATCAATGATTGGATCAGGTATTAGATGTTCAATGGATTGGAGGTTCCATTTTTTCGTAGATGTATTGATTAGACTAGAAACTCTAAGGTTATACATATCAGGGGGAATCTCTTTGACGTAGTCTGCAATCCTAATGTTATCAATCCATTTATCGAACCACAAATTAATTTTTTTACCATTGCCAAGTATCCAAAAGCAACACTCTTTTAAGAGAGTAATATTTTTGCATATGGTTTTCCACATATAGCTGTGATTAGATTTGGTTTGATTTACTTGAAGTAGGGAGTTTCTACGGAGATATTTAGCTTTCATGAATTCAACCAAAGTAGATGTAGGGTCAGTGAGAATGCGCCAGCCGAGTTTAAGGATAAAATCTTGATTAAGGATGTTTAAATTTTTGAATCCAAGACCTTCGGTAATTTTAGGTTGACAGACATAATTCCAGTTTATAGGGCTTTTTTTATTTGTATTGGTTGAAGCATTCCAGAGAAACTTTTTAGAAATGCTATTAATACGCTCAATAGTAATTGAAGGAATTTTAAAACATGTCATAGTATATATAGGTAATGAGTTCAAGACATGGTTTATAAGGGTACCACGACCAGCATAAGAAAGATATCTATTGTACCAAGTGGAGATTTTACTCTGAATTTTAATTATAATGTCGTAGAAAGATTCTTTAGTGATTCTACCAATCATCATGGGTAATCCTAAGTATTTTTCTTTATTGTTTCCAGATTTAATTCCAAGAGTTCGGCAAACAGTTTGTTTCTTATTTAGAGGAGTATTTTTTGAAAAGAAGATTTTTGATTTTTCCCAATTAATATACAGACCCGAGTCATATGCAAATTCGGAAAGAGTTTTTTGTATGAAATCAAGAGATTTATCATTAACTTTTGAAAAAATGATACAATCATCAGCGAAGCAAAGTATAGGAATAGCGGGGCCATTTTTAGACGGGGTTATGGCATCAAAATTACCATTTTTATAACTTTCCACGAATTTGAGAACGAGAAGGTTGAGGCAAATGATGAAAATGTACGGCGATAAAGGATCGCCTTGTCGGATACCCCGCTGGGGTTTCCATTTATCGGACGTATTACCATTGATTGAGATAGAGTATGAAACTGTCTCAATGCAGGCCATTATCCAGTTAACCATTTGGTTCGGGAATTTTAATTTGTGTAGAGCCATTCTAATGAAATTCCATTCCAATTTATCGTAAGCTTTTTCAAGGTCAATCTTTATAGCCATATAAGAGTTATTCGCGGTTTTGGATTTCATGGTATGAAGAATTTCATGGGATAGCATTATGTTGTCACTTATAAGTCTTTTAGCAACGAAATCATTTTGAAGAGGGGATATGAGGTATTGAAGATTGGGTTTTATTCGCTGGACAAAAATGTTGGATATAATTTTATATATAACATTACAGAGGCTGATAGGTCTGAAGTGGTTAAAAAAGTGGGGGTTTGAATTTTTAGGGATGAGAATAATAGTTGTGTGGTTAAGGAAAGGCGGCATGTATCCAGAGTCGAAAAAATCAAAAATGACTTTCGAGACGGATTGGCCAACTATTTTCCAAAATGTTTGGAAGAAATGGGCATTTAGTCCGTCTGGTCCCGGTGCCTTGTCCGGTCCAATATGTTTTAAAGCATTCTGTATCTCTGTTGGCTTAATACTTTTGGACAGAGTGTGCCGAGTAGCGTCCGGTATGGTCGGGCAAGGGTCTTGATTGAAGAATGTCGGTTTAGGCGCTTTTGAAGAAAAAATGTTTTGGAAGTGTATTTGGAAAGCAGATTGAATGTCTTTGTGATCATATATCCAATTACCATTAGGAAGCTTTATACTTTGAATCATGTTTCTACGCTTTCGGTTAGTAGCATAAGCATGGAAATATTTTGCGTTGTTATCCCCTTCTTTAAGCCACTGGATTCTAGATCTTTGCCGCCAATATATTTCTTTCTGTTTTAATAGGTTTTGGTGTTCTTTTTTGAGGTTATTTAGATCATGATGAATTTTATCAGAGTAATTAGTATAGATATTATTATTAAGGGTGTTTATGTCTTCGGTTGACTTATTGATTTTTTGATCAAGATTGCCAAATATCTATTTTTTCCATTTTATGGACATTGATTTAAAAATTTGACAATAACTGTAGAAAGTTAACTGTTCATTAATATATGGGCTTTTCCAAGATTTTTCTACTATTTTATTAAAATCCGGGTGGTAAGACCATGCTTTTTCATAACGAAAAGGTTTTCGAAATCGAGTTTTGTTCTCATGGGTGTCGAGGAGAATAGGTGAATGGTCAGAGTGACTACTTGCTAAATGATAGACTTTTGTGTTAGGAAATTGGGTGATAAAATCGATATTAGCAAAAGCTCGATCAAGCCGCTCACAAATAAAGGATTTACCAAACTGGCGATTGTTCCATGTAAAAGGATGCCCGCTAAAACCAAGATCCATGAGTTCGCATTTAGTTATACATTCTCGGAATCTATTAATTTTTGAAAGTGATGGTTTATTTCCACATTTTTTTTCATTTTCATGAAGAATGCAGTTAAAGTCTCCCAACACTATCCATTGTTCATTGCATGCATGTGATAAGTTTATGAGATCATCCCATACCTGGTTCTGCATGGTAGTTTGAGGGTAGTTGTAGACTGCTGAGACCATGAATGGCGGGGTATTATCGTTCAGCTTTGCCCTTACATGGATGGATCTATCCGAGACTCGGATCTGTGTGATCGAAATATGATTTGTGTTCCACAACATCCAAACTCCGCCTGCAAATCCATCAGAGGAAACCATTATGCTGTCATCAAAGTGTAAATCACGTGTAATACCCACTGCATGGTGGGCCTGCATTTTGGTTTCCATGATTATGAAAATATGGGGATTGTATCTATGAACTAGGTCACGAGCAGCCAGCATGAAAGTTGGGCGATTAGCCCCCCTACAGTTCCATGTGAGAATCCTCATTGCATGTGGGATTTGGGGTATTTGAGGAAAAGTTTGGGTTAGGCTTCCACTTTGTGGGATTTGGATTAGATTCGCACTTTCGTTTGGGGGAGTTGGTGACGTCTGGGGGTGGTGGTGGTCGTTTTGTAGGGGTATTGGCATCATTAGCAGTCGGTATTGGAATTCTTGAAACCCTAGAGGCGTTTCGCTTTCTTGCCCTATTTCTATCATGATTCGCCGCACCGTAGGGGGACTGACAAAAAGGTGTGGTAAACTGTGAAAAGTCTGGAATATGTGAACATGTGGGCCCAACGAGAAGAGCCGATCTCGGAGGTTTGGTACCCTGTGATGGGGGTTCTGTGAGTTTTGGCTTAGTGGACGGTTTGTTATGGGTCTGCGAGGGGGTCTTGCTCGCGGTGGTGAATTCAAATATCGGTCCAAAGCCAGGAGGATAGATGGGGTCGTCGAAATGTTGGGGCGGAGGTGATTCTGGTGTGGGTGGTTCTGGGCTTGGTGGTTTGGGGGGTGTTCGGATAACCATTTTGGAGCATTAGGTTTCGTGGTTGGTGTTGTGTTTGGAAGTTCTGGGTATGATTCAAGTATCCATTCTGGATGATGGGGTTTTGTGGGAGGGTTTGTGGTCCGTTTGGGATGTGAGGGGTGGGTCTGATGATTTGGGTCTGCCTGATTGGGGATGTGGGTAAGAGTTGTAGTGTATGCGGGGTTGGTGGTGTTGGCGGAGTTGTTGTTTGGGGCGGAGCTTGAGTTTCCGGTGTTGTTTGTGGAGGGAGGGTTTGTGTTTGGGGTGGATTCACGTTCTGGTGGTGATCTGGGGAATTCTCCATTGTTGGTGCCATCGCAAGTAGGGGTTGAATGCTCTGGGTAGTTATAAATTTCAGGTGAGGACGTAGGGTTATGGCTAGAATGTGGAACGTCTTGCATGGTATTTATATTATTTTTTAGGGTTATTGTGCTGAATGTTGTTTTGTCATTATCTGTATTGTCATGTTTCCTCGGAACTTTAACCGTCGGTTGTTTTTTGCAGGGGGGAAAAAGATTTTGGGAAATATTTTGTTTTGTTTTATTTTTGGCTCGCTTTTCTATGGTCGGTCGATTTGTCTTCTCCCCGTCATATATTAAATTATTTTCCTTCCTGGGCTTTTCTGTGTGGTGACACGTGGCATTCTCTGCAGTTAAGTCTTTGTGCGTGTTTTTTTACGTCTTTTTTGTTTTTTTCTGTTGTCGTTTTCTGGCCTTCCGATGTGCCGGAATTTTCGCCGTATTTTTTGCCTTGGTCATCTTCTTCCATGTCATCTTCTTCCATGTGACTTATTGGTTTTTGATTTGTTTGTTCTTGATCTTCATGAGTTGTAACTTGCTTTTCCGTTGGAATTTCATGTCTATGTTTTCCATGTTGTTCTTCTGCCCTGCTAAGAATTTCAAAAGAATTTTTTTCCTGTACTCTCGGGTTTTTTCCATTGTTTTGGTTATCCTGCCCTCGATCATCTATTTCGCTTTTCTTCTTCCATATTTTTGAGGAGTTTTTGTGTTGTTCCTTTTCTTCTCCATGTATTCCGAAACTCTTGTATATACCATGAGTTCTACTTGGTCGTCGCAGTTGTCTTCTCCGTTCAATGATGTTCCATCATGGTTCTTTGCTATTTTCGTTTATTTTTTGCTCCATAATATTTTGGCTATTCTCTTTCGTCTTATCTTTGTCTTTACATGCAAGGGGAAAATGCCCAATTCTACCGCAAATTTTGCAGAAACAAGTGTTCATTTATGAAATATTTTGTTTATGGTTATTGATAAGTAGATATGGTGGTAGTGGGTTCTCTGTGCTGACTTCCGTACAAACCCTTGCATATCTTCCTCTGGTTTTCTCATTTGTGTTGATGTCCATTTTTATGGGTCGTCCTATCATACTGGATATTTTAAACAGTGCGTTTTCTTGAAAATATTCAATAGGGAGGTCCGTAAATTGTGCCCATATGAATACTTTTCCAACTTTAAAAGATTGTTTGCGAAAATTTGGTTTCCACTGGTACGTTGCAAGATAATATTGAAACATGTACCAGGGACCACCTGCAAGTGCGAGGAAGTATTCTTCGGGGTCCGTGAACTTAGTGATGTAAAATCCATCACCGATGTCTGTAACTTCGAGTATGTTTATTGTTTTCCATATTTTATGTAGTCTGAAACCTATGTCTGGGATTGGTTTTTTGAAACCAACTGTTTGAATGATTAGGCTCTTCTTCCATGGCTTTCGTAATTCCGTCAATTCATCCATCGTGAAGTCGATTTTTGGGATTTTTCCTTCGTCTGGTAGCTGCTCTTCGTTTGGTTCTGCATACTGATCTTGTTCGATATATTCGAACCATGTTGGAAAGTAGATGTGTTTAGATGCTTTCATAAGTTTTTGTTTGTATGAGCTTGGGTCCCTCAGATGAGCTTCTGCACTATAATTTGAATGAGTAGTATTCTGTTCATGCATCTGAGTGTTTTCAGTTGAATGTTTTGTTTGGTTTGGAAAATCTGGGCTATGGTGTGTGCTCGTCGGTGGGTTTGTTAGGGGAGTGGGGGTGGCTTTCTGTGTTTGAATCGGAGGGTATGGAGGGGGCGGAGGATCCGGTGGAGGGGTTGTAACGATTTGTTGTATATTGAGATTCATAGTTTTTATTCGACTAGTTTGAATGTTTGATACTCCTTCTCCACATATTTGGTTATAAGAATGTGCATCCACCATCTCGCATCATCACAATAAACAATCCATGTGCATTTAAGTTCGATTTGTTTTTAATTAGTATTGCTCTTTGATTTGATGATTGTGGAAATAAAATATGACAAAAATAATAAAGAGATACATAGAAAATGCAAAGACAAAAAATCCGTAAAGAGATTATCAAGGGTATATTATTGGGGGAGGGAGAGTATGATTATATAGATGTAAAAACCACCGGGAGTTACAAAATGAGTTACTCTACCACTAACATAATGGGAAGACATGGGGTAGGTTAATGATCTAGTGGGAGTTGGGTGATTATGTTAGGAAACCCCACTAACATATCATTTACAACATTCCCCTTGGTGATTCCTATGAAAACCACTATTGTGCATTTCATGTTGCCTCATTAAAACCTTCCGAGTAATAAAACCCAATGGGACAAAACAACCAAAAACTTTGAGTGAAGAATAATCCACATCATTATTATACAATAATTCATAAGGAGATTTATGATGCAAAAAGGTAGATGGTGTTCTATTCATAAGATATACGGCTGTAAGAATGCAGTCTGACCAAACAGATATAGGCATTTTAGACTGAAAAACAAAGATGTGTTGATGTTTTCTCTCAGCCACTGAATTTTGTTATGGTGTTTGAAACTTTGAACACAAGAAAATTGATGAAGATCACCAAGCTTAGCAAAAAGAAGTTTAAAAGAAAGCCCAGAAGCATTATCAGATCCAAAAACCTTGATGTGTTTGCCAAACTGAGTATGAATTATTTAAAACAAAAATGAAAAATTGTCAAAACATCAGATTTTGATTTCATCAAATGAACCCAAGTAAATCTGCTATGGTCATCTACTATAGTAACAAAATATCTAAAACCAGAATACGAGGAAATTTGATAGGCCCCCTAAACATCATAATGGGTTAAATTACAAATTGCATTAGAAATGTTATTATTGGAGACAAAAGTGAGCCTCTTTTGCTTGGCCAAAGGGCCATATAGTACAACAAGGCTGTGTTTTTTCATTACAACTTGGTAAAGAAAGCTTAGAGACAGAGAAACAAGCTTTTTAAAAGAAATATGACATAATCTATGATGCCAAGTCATATTAGAAACTAGATTACAATGAGCAGTAAGACTAGCACTAGAAGATAAATGTTGAAAATTCAGACCATATAATACTTCAGGTTTAGTACCTTGTCCAACCATCCTCAATTGATTGTCCAGAATAACAAAAAAACATTAAGGAAAAAATGAACTAAACAACTTTTATGTGCAAGAAGAACACTCACACAGAAAAGATTAAAATTGAACTTAGGAACATAAAAGACATTTTTAATAAGGGTAGTAGGAGTTAACTTAACATCCTCTATAGTAATAACGATCAAATATGAGCTATCAGGCGTGATAACTTTAGCATTAAAAATATGTTGAATATTTGAAAACATATTCATGTCATTGCAAAGGTGGTTTGTGGATCCGCAGTCTACAATCCATGAAAAATACAAAATACTGCAATGCTTAAAGGAAGAAGATGATGTACATCATCTGTCACACAAGAGACCTTTGTAGTATTTGCATCTTCTGGAGAGATGTGACTAGAGGAAGCTCCCAGATGCAGAGAGAACATCTGCATAAGTTGCTGATATTGAACAACAAACATAGTCTGGTGTGGAATACCACCGGAGATTTGAGATGTGTTAGACAGGATCTCTAGAGCATACTTCATTTCCTGCAACTAAATTCACAGAATGATTAAATGAATTAAATCTTGATTTATGGTTATAATGAACCTTATAACATCTTTTATTTGTGTGCCAGCCATATTGCAATGAGTTCAATATGGTCCGTTTTTCTTCTTGATATTCTGAGAATAAAGCTGGTTTGTCTGCCAGCGTGGATGATCATTCTTGACAGTAAAGGCCTTAGAACGTGTTTAGCTTTAGGCCTTTTCATTTCACGCAACATATGTTAATAAATTAATTTTGGTCAAACACTCTGAATAATTGACGAGTTTAATGTATTGTCAACTTCATATGTTTATGAGACTCAAACTCACATAATATACCTCTTGCTTATACATGACCACGATCTTGTTTGGGTACAGAAAATGAGGATTCTTAATCGATCCTTGAAACCCACAGTTCCATCTTAATTGATCATGGTACGGTTCACGGTTCGATTGGCCGGTTCTACAATAATGATTTTTATTTTTTTAATATTTAAAAATGAGGCGGGAAACCGGCAGGTGATACAGTTCGAACTGGCAGTTCGATCAACATTTTAATCTTGAACATTGATTTCCATCGTAAAAAAAATCAAAATCGTTAAGTTTTTATTTAAATTATATGACGAAAAAGCGTGGGTTCACGGGTTGCTTTATAGGTAACATACCGTACTTATGATAAGGGTCCGGGTCAAATACGATCTCTTAGTAACACAAAAAAACGTATGAACCATAAGACATACTTAATAGAAGTAAGGTTTATTTCATAAGAATAGAGCAGGCTTTTGGTGCCTCTTAAATAGCAAACAACAATTAACCTAGGGAAAATGGCATTTCACCCCCCTAAAAAGTTTAAATTTGGCACTAAACCCCCATTAAATAGAAAAAAATAGAACAACCCCTTGAAAATATGAACGTAGCACATTGTCTCAATAATGATTTTTATTATTAGAAATGAGAATTCAAGAACAGTTTCGTCATTTTAAGGTATAATTTTTATTTTTATTTTATTGCCCAATAGCCAACCGGCTAAGCATAGTAGAAAGTTGTGTATGTAAGGCTCTCCAAAGTAAAAATACAACTGTATGGCTTTGTTAATGGTCGAAGAAAATGAAGCTTTGTACTTAGTCGTAGGTGATCGGTGATCCCAGACTTGTTTACTAGATGCAATTGGAAAGAAATGAATCCTGGAAACCAAACCAATTGTTTTTGCTATCTCACAACTGCAAATATATAATTTTCTTTCTCCGACGGAGCTGTAATTATTTGGGTCTAAAACTCATCAGATTAGGCAAATTCGTAGGCTGAAGCTTCTTACATGTCAGTGATTTCAAAGTCTTCAGCTGACTTCATATGCTTCAGACTTACACTTGTCACACGCAACGCATTTTACTTATTTAACGAACATGTATTCTCAATCAAAAAAAATAGTAAATATGGATTTGTGTAATTTGTATCGGATCGATGATCGATCTTATAGGCTGGTTCATCTCTTTAGAAACTTTTCATCCTAGCAGCTTGGCAAGATGTAATACATTAATAACAATCACAACATTAGTTTACAAATTGTTTTTTTTTACATATAATCATCATCAGGGAAAATTAATTTTACTCCTGAAATAAAATCAAAATTGCTTTAAATTGCTTTAACAACTACTTTGTTTCACCACATGATTTTAAGTTTCGTTTCTTGCGAAGTTTTGAAGAAAATGTCGTGAATTCAGTGTGTGTGCCTATTATATATATATATATATATATATATATATATATATATATATATATATATTGGATGGCATGGATTTCGGCAACTAAATTTGTTTAGTTCCAATGTATGAAGTTTTGAAAGAGCTCATTATTGTAATTTCTTGCATATGGTGACAATTATGTGTTGTATCATGGTTTATGCAGTGGCAGTAAGGAGAAGACATTGGCTAAAACTAAAACAACCATTATGCTATTAAATGATGAAATTCTCTTTCTTGACTACTCAATTCTTATAAACAAAAATCGCTTTTGGGGCATGATGTAACTACTTTCTTATTTTCAAGGAGGTTGTTCTATTTTTTCTAACTCAAACTTAAACTTTTCAAGGGAGCGTAGAGCTATTTGCCCCTAACTCAATATAAGATAAACACTACCACTAATAGAATGATAACTTAATATTTTATTATGACAAATAAACGCTTGTCCAAGTCTAGCATCGAATGCGTCATATTTTTTAATTGTCCCTACAATGCCAGTTCTGCACCATTGCAGATGGGCACATCATTTTCCAGAAGAGCCATAGCAGCGCCTCTAGCTTCACTCTATTTTGACACGGTTTCCTTGTTTTTGCCCGGCGGGGGTCGACTATTCTTCTTGTAGTTGCCATGATTTGTTTGAGAAGTTTTGGGATATCTTCGTGTATATTATATCATCTAGCCAGCAAACACCTCTAGTTTTTTTTGTTGCTTGCCATGTCTAATTCTTTCATTTTATTCTTTTATCTTTTTTTCTTTCTCTGATCTGAAGATTGGTGATTATGGTAAATAAAGTAGGTATATATTTATAAGAGGTTTTGATTTGAGTAAGAAGGATGTTTGGGTGGGATATTATTTTGGAGAATCGTTGGGGAAGTTTTGCGTGATTAAGATTTTTGGAGAATTTTTGTGTGAGCTGGGGCGTTTGAAAATTTTGGAGAATTTTTATATGATTAAGAGATCTAGAATTGTTGGAGTATTTTTGCGTGAGCACAGATGTTTGAAAGCCTTTTGGAGAATATTTGCGTGATTAGGAGATCTAGGTATATATTTAGCCACAATTGTTGCGATAAATCTTATTGTAACAACTGAAAAGAAATGTGCAAATTAATAAATAACTTCAAACAATGTTCATATTGATGACATGTCTATTGCTCCACTAATTTTCATAGATTCAGTTTGGTTTACTGTGATAGCATTTCAGTGTACCGTAATAGGATCATGAACCAGTTGATGTGTTTTCAAATAATAGCCTATTTGTCTATTTTTCAAGTCAAAATTGTTTGTACTAATAATTTTACACGAAGGGAACTAGGTAAGTTATTATTTCTTATAATGCGAGCCATGTTCATAAGTTTATGGTAACTAATTAAAATTTGATGGTATTAATGTATGGACCAGATATTTTGTCATGCTTCAAAATGGCATCAACTTATGAACAAACATTTTCTTCTCAACAGACATTATTTTACATGATGACATGTTTACCTGACACAATCGGTCAACTGTCTTTTGTTTCAATTCCAAATATAGAATACAACATGTTTATATGAAAAACAAAAGGAAAATGTTACGATTATTTACAGAGGCTTTCCAACATGACAATTCTTATGTATATAAAAAATATTTCAAAGTTTCTTCATTTACAATCAACTAATTTTCTTGTAGAACACTTTTTGCAAAATGGGACGATATGCTTGTTGCCATGAAGTTCATGATGAGCATGACAATAGCGCATAACATTGAGACGATGATATATTTGTTTGTGAATGTTAGCTTTTAACTATATTTCATTCCAATTTTCTATTCATGTTATATTTCTAAAAATGTGTTGTGAAAATGTTCATGCATTTACTTTTATCTATAGGTTGCATGTGCCCAGAAATTTACTTAATTGACAATAGTTCTTTAATATTATCTTTTAATTTTATAGGAAAATATGTCACACATTAATGTTAGTGCACAATCATTTCAATATGTATGGTTGATGAATGTAAGATACAAAAATTTTATTGGTCTTGAAAAATAAAAACGAATATTTATTTAGGGTTAAATTTATTTTGCACCAATGTGCTATGCAAAAATATATGGAATACAAATGAACAGTTTGCAATAAAAAAGAGGATACCAACCCATATATGCTAGCCATTTGGCATCTTTTATTGAGCGAACTCATTAGATTGCAATTCTTTTTCACGACAATTTCATTTTATTTAGCGTTTTTATTTAATTTTGAATGTTAACATTTTAATTGTTTTGAAATATGATATTATAAGTTAATTCATAATTACTAAAGACATGTATATTTAATAACATTGTGTTCCTTATTTTATTAAATGCTATTATTGATATTAATCAATGGAATCGGAGTAAAATATTTTCTATAATATTAATTAAAGTTTGGTTGCGACTATATGCAAGACTAATTTCACTTATGTAAGACCAAAATAATTTTTTCAATGTATAAATACTATAATACTCTTACTTGATAAAAAAATAGAAAATTTCAAATGTGCAATACCAAAAACTCAAAAACACAAAAAAACAAAACCACAAAACCACAAAACCACAAGACCAACTCTCATCACAAAACCTTTCTCCTTCCTCCTCCATAAACTCACAAAACCTAAACATTCAAAATCTTCAAAACTCAACAAATCTTACAAAGATGGCAAGTATGGAGTCAGAAGACATTAAAATAGATCATTCTACGGTGGATGAACTCAAGAAGGTATGCCTTTATGTGTTTTTTAGCTAGAATGTCGTTTTCCAAAAAAAAAACCCCACAGACGCAGTCGACATGTACATGTCGAATTTTATAGGTAAAAATCGACATTAAGATGTCGATTTTGGAGTACAAAATCGACATCTTAGTGTCGGAATTTAACTGTTAGCAAATTGGTCCAAATATACTAAATTTCGACATTAAGGTGTCGAATTTATGGACATATATTCGACACAAAAGGCGAAATTTAGTTGTTTCACAGTTTTTTTAACTTTCTATTTTCCAATTACTTTTTATTTCAATATTCATTTATTTTTTATAGCAAAAGACGAATGCGAAGACGCAATTTATTGTCCAAATTCATTAAATGTTTCAAAAATATGTATAAAACATCAAGAACGTCGCATGAAGAGTGGCGAACGGCGGCAGAGATTGGGCGGCATAGATTGGGCGGCGGAGCTTTGGCAGCCGAGCTTGGGCGTACTGTCACGGACTTGTTCCCTTAACAAAGAACCGTGCGGCCTTAGCTCCTTCTCGCCCCTCGCGATAGCTAAGTCAGCCTCTCCCGAATTGTGTTGCGAATGCTAAGTGATGGAAAAACGAAGAAAGAACTTAAGAAGATAAGAGAGTTGGAAAATATGTTATTGCTTGAGTATTTGTTGGATTTGTTGGATGATTACAAATGAGGACCCTACCTCTATTTATACAAGACCACCTCCTCAATGGACGGTGGAGATCGATATGATCTAACGGTTGGGAGTGGAACAATCCCTTAAATGTCTCCACCTACCACCACCTACCTCTACCTACCAAAGAATCCCTAAAATGTCTCTACCTACCACTATACAATTGGGCCAACTTGGGCCTAACTCTATTTGGGCTAAGTCTTGGACTCTTTAACCTCCCCAACCCAAGGGAAATCGGCAAGGGGTTGGGTCAAAACTAGCGGGCCGTGACATCCTCCCCCGCCTAATCCGGCGACGTCCTCGTTGCCTCGAACAAGTGGAGACGATCTCGAAATTTCCACAAGTCTTCCTTCGTCTTCCACGTTGCCTCGTACTTGGGTAATCCATTTGATGAGGCTCTAGTAACCCTGCCGGTTGTTTATTCTCCACCTTGTCTTGTTGGCAAACAAGACAAGTCTTCACACATTCATCGACACCGTCCCGCATGTGAGGCCAAAAGTAGGCCGTCTCGAGCAACGCCATTGTCCTCCTCTGGCCCGGATGCCCCGTCCACTTGGTGTCGTGGCATTCCTTTATGAGGTCCTTCCTCAAGCTGCCCCACTTCGGAACGAAGAGTCGCTGCCCCTTCGTGTAGACTAGACCGTCCTCTACCCAAAATTGTCTCGTCTTGCCCTCCTTGACGAGTCGAATTAGCTCCTTGGTCATTGGATCATGTTCGAGCCCTTCTCGGATCATGTCGGCCAAGTTCCCCCTTGTCGAGCTAATCGCTGCGAGTTCGGCCTTTCTACTCAATGCGTTGGCCACAACGCTTGCCTTCGATGGTCGGGTCTTCCCCATCCCGACCAACTCGTTAGGTTGCTTCCGGAGTTCCTCGAGCTCCGGCGGTGATTTGCGATAGGGAGCCATGGCGGGTGGCTTGGCTCCCTGCTCCAACTCGATGGCATGATCCACCTCCCTCCTAGGTGGAAGCTTGTTGGGTAAATTCGGTGGCATTACGTCTTGGCTGGCCTCCAAGACGGTTTGGATGATCGGTGGCACGTCCTCCTCTTTGTTGATGGGCGAGCTTTCCTCCTTTAAAGTCGCTAATAATGTCGGCTCGCCCCGTCGAACTCTCTTGGCAACTTGCATGGCCGACAGTTGCCTTGGTTGTGTGATTTCTTCTTTAGTGGTGCCGTTGATGGCCGGCACCATGCAAGGTGTCCCCTTCTCTAAGATACAAACTGAATTAAAACAAGGCATCGGGATAGCCATTACCTTGCGGAAGAAGTCCATGCCTAGCACCACCTTGAAATCATCCATTGGTGCTACCGAGAAATCCACTTGGCCCTTCCAAGTGCCTAAGTGTAGCTCCGCGTCTCGTGCTACACCGTTGAGCGGTTGCGCCTTAGCGTTGACGGCCTTGAGCCAACCGTCTCGTCTGGTCCACCGTAGGCCAACCCTCTTGGCCTCGTCCTCGGTGATAAAGTTGTGGTCGCTCCCGTGTCCACCATCACCTTTGCTGGGGTACAGTTGATGCGGGCCTCCACGTACATCAGCCCCTTGCTTGATGTTGCCGGCATCGGATTAGCTTTTAAGGCGTTCAGAAGTTGGAGCGTTCCCATGTTGCCTAGCCCCTCGTTTGTGTCTTGCTCGGTCTCTTGTTGTAAGAGTGCCGACAATGACCCCATCTTGGGACATTGACTCATCGCGTGCGGCCCCTTGCACACGAAGCATCCTCCCTTAGGCACAAACGACTTCTTCTTCTCTTCCAGTTGTTGGCGTGAGGATGGCTTGTCTCCTCCCCTCGAGGTTGACGCTCGCCTTGGGTCTCGGTTGTCTCGATGGTCCCGACCATGATTGTCCCATCTCTCTCATCCGCATTTAGTCGGGTTCCACTTCTCTTTTCGCAACGGCTCTCTCGGTTGATACTCGGTTAAAGACTCGGCGGCGGCAATCGCTTCATCGACGGATTTGATGTCTCGTCGGTGGAGTTCTTGCTTGGCCCAGCCTTGCAACCCATCGGTGAAGTGGAAAAGGAGATCCTCCTCGGAAAGGTTGGGAATTTGAAGGGTGAGGGTGGTGAACTCCGTCACGTACTCGCGGATTGAACTTCGTTGCTTGAGTTCCCTCAACTTCCTTCGAGCCTCATAGACGACGTTCTCCGGGTAGAAGTGTCGCTTGAGTTCCCTCTTGAACTCTTCCCATGTATCGATTCGGCAAATGCCTTTCTCGATATCGGCGTGCTTTCTACGCCACCATAACATTGCCGTATCGGAAAGGTAAAGGGAAGAAGTTCTTACCTTGATCGTCTCGTCGACTAGACCGATACCCTCGAAGTATTGCTCCATCGTCCATAGGAAGTTCTCAACTTCCTTGGCGTCCCTTATGCCGTTGAATCCCGTTGGCTTCGGGCAGTCCACCCTTGGACTCGAAGTAGCGCCAACGCTACCGTTAGCGGCGGCCTTTTTGCACAAGGCCAAGTCGTCGCGCATCCCCTCGATGCTCTCTTGGAGAGATTGGATGATGGCCTCCAATCGATCCAACCGTTCCTCCCGCAACGCTTCATTGTCTCTAGACAAATCGAGTTGCTTGGCGACGTGATTCTCCAACACTCCCGCATCGTGCTCGAGCTTCTCGAATCGTTCGCTAAGCTCCGCTATGGCGATGTTATTCTCGAGCCTCTCGAGTCTTTCGCCATGATCCGTTAGCACGGCCTCGTTAACGGTACTCTCCCCACGAGCCTTGCTGTGGTCCCTCTTCTTCTTGTTGTTTACGTGGGCCTCCCTGCCACGTCCCTCGGTTACGTACGAAATATCTTCGACGTTCGCCATCGTTGAGAATTCGATCAACACAAAGCCCTTAGCCGGGCTCTGATACCACTTGTCACGGACTTGTTCCCTTAACAAAGAACCGTGCGGCCTTAGCTCCTTCTCGCCCCTCGCGATAGCTAAGTCAGCCTCTCCCGAATTGTGTTGCGAATGCTAAGTGATGGAAAAACGAAGAAAGAACTTAAGAAGATAAGAGAGTTGGAAAATATGTTATTGCTTGAGTATTTGTTGGATTTGTTGGATGATTACAAATGAGGACCCTACCTCTATTTATACAAGACCACCTCCTCAATGGACGGTGGAGATCGATATGATCTAACGGTTGGGAGTGGAACAATCCCTTAAATGTCTCCACCTACCACCACCTACCTCTACCTACCAAAGAATCCCTAAAATGTCTCTACCTACCACTATACAATTGGGTCAACTTGGGCCTAACCCTATTTGGGCTAAGTCTTGGACTCTTTAACCTCCCCAACCCAAGGGAAATCGGCAAGGGGTTGGGTCAAAACTAGCGGGCCGTGACAGTACCGTAGAGTTTCACGGGGGGTGGGGGGTGCGCTGGGCTTTTTTAATTTCACGTTTTCTTTGTTTTTTTTTTTTTTCATTATTTGTTATTTGGTCTTGCATGAGTAAACAAAAGCTAATTTAATTTATGGGTATATTTGTCATTTCATCTTAATAAAATGGAATCTTTTAGAATATTTCTTTAATTTGGTGTTGCACAAATGAAATTAGTATTGCATATAACCGCAGCCTTAATATTTTTCATAAGAATATGTTGAAAAGATGTCAATTAATTGTATGTAATTTTAAATTGACATGCCAACTCCCCGCACATAATAAATCCACTTTCATAACAAACACTCCTCATTCAATTTAATAAATCCACTTTCATAACAAACACTCCTCATTCAATTTTGACTTCATGATAAATCCACTTTTTTAATTGATATTTGACATAAGTCCATTTGATTCAAATTATCCAAAATGCCATTGTCGTATTCTCTCTCCAAAATAACTCCTTACAAATCTCACGTTATTTCAGTTTTTATTTTATTCTTTTTTTTCCCCACAAAAATATGATTTTTTTGATTTCAATTTTAAAACAAAATATTTTTTTTTAATTTATTTCAGTTTTTATTTTTTTCCACCAAGTTTAAAAAATATAGTTTTTAACGCCAAATTTTATTTTAATTTTTTTTTTTCAATTTTTTTCCCCACCAGGGTTACGAAAATTAAAATCCACTATATGCACATCGGAAATTACTATAAATTTATCTAGATACAGTAAAAACATACGTAATCCACTAATAACACAACTCAAAATAACAAACAAAAAAAACATAAATTCAATATTCGAAAATCCACTATTTGAAACGTAAACCACTACTATATTCAGGAAAAAAGTGTAAGACCAGTACACCACCACCAACAAGGCCGACGAGGGTCACCAAATCAATCTGAACAAGAAAAAAATTAATTAGTAAATGAAAACCAATTTCCAAAAGTAAATCTTGGTGTCACACCATCGTTGGTGGGAACAAAATCCGGGAAACATTCTAAATAAATTCTTTCCAACCTACTAATATTGCATAAATCTGTTGAAACAAAAAATGAATGAGGGAACAATAATGAAAACTACTATGTATAAACAACTATACAAACATGAAAACACTCTGTATAAACAGCTATATAAACATGAAAACCACTCTGTGTAAACTGCGATATAAACATGAAAACCACTATATATAAACAACTATATACACATGAAAACCACTTTGTGTAATTATCGAAATTCAGTATAAATTCATCGGGAAAACCACTCTGCATACTTATCGAAATCCACTATGAAATTAACAAAGTCCACTATACAATACAACTGAAGAACATAACAAACATATAAGATTTATGTTTTACGAATTGCCTGGGCCTTTTGCACGAATTGAAGAAAAATAATTATGCTCAAAATAGAAGAATGTAATTCTAAGTTTCGTATGAACATTCCCAATTATCAAAGAAAACAAATTATTCAATTAATAGTTGAAAGGATATGATCCAAAAAATCAAGTAAAAAAATGAACAAGAAATAATTAAAATTCTCAATTTTTTATATTACCCATACATCTCATTACCCCCCCACAAAACAAGACCACCTCTTCTCCATCGGTTGGGAAGATACACATCTGGTCCTAGCAGATGAAAGAACGGTGGCGGCTGATATGGTGGATGGCGAGAAGGCATGTAGAGGCAGTGATAATGGGGGACGCGGTGGAGCGGGATGTCTCATCCGCGGTGAAGAGGACTGAGATTTGGGGGAATAAATCGCAATTGGTGGCTACTATTGAAAGAAGAGAGAAAAGATAAATCTGAGGAAAAAAAAAAGAAAAAATTCAGAACGTGAGTTATAGAGTTAGGTGAAGGGTATAATAGTGAATTAAATAATTTATGATTAATTATAAAATATTTTGAATTTATCTTAAAAAGTGAAAAAAAAAAATTGGGTCTCTTTTAACAGCACAATGTATATGGGGTTGTCAAATAATCCCTAAAAAAATTCTCTCCCTCTAAGTTGTTTCTCTTTTCCTTATTTCTCTCACTAAATGCCACACTCCAAAAACCCTAGCTTCCAAATTTAATTTGAACTACAAATTTGAACTTCTTCCAATGTAATTGTACGCTGCCAACTACAACCTCATGGAAGTGCATAACCTTCACCATGCATCAATTCTTTTTTTCTTTTTCCTCTCTTTCGAAAAAAAATTAAAAGAAGGGCACAAACCAATTATTATTCATCTCAAACATGAAATTAATGTTACAAATTAGCTAAAAGTTATAACATTACTTTTGAATGAAGTTCAAATTTGAGATTTTATAAATAAAGAAGGAAGAGAGAAAATGATCTTGGAGGAATTAAGAGAGAAATAAAATTTGAGTTGTATGTGGGATTCGGTGAATTTTAGTGTGGGATTTATCACCTCCAATATTAAAATTATACATTTTGTTTCTAAAGAGTGGTTTCAAATTCATCTATTTTGCTGGGAGTCGTTTAGGGTCAAGAGATTTGCCCTCTGAGACCATAAAAGATTCTTTATAAATAGGGATAATTAGTTATACCCCCTTTATTTCAAACTTATATAGGTAGGAGTCCAATCTATTAGATTAATATAGCTACAGACCATTTGACAAAAAAAATCAATTAAATCAAATAAAATCAATATGCATATAGACATAAACACCCTTAAACAATAAATTATTTATTTATGGAAGTATTTAATTACGTAAATTGTGAGAATAAATCCCATATGTCACGTCATAAGATTTGGAAGGGAGTTATGAACGTGGTTGAAAAAAAAAACTCATCCTAGAAGGGAGTTTATGAAACGTGGTAGGTGATACGCGTAAAACCTACGTATAAATAACCGCAAGTGTACAGTATCGCGTTTTGGAGAATAGTGAATTCCAGATATCGATCCACAGGGAATTAAGTTCCTAAATCTACCAAGTACCGTAATTATACTATCCTAAACTCTATCTAGACGAAGGAAATAATGGGGGATGAAATGAAGCAAAAAGGAAACAAAAATAAAAACAAGGGTCCGCCAGTATAATCGAGGAATTCCGACGTGTGATGGCTTCTAGGGTAAAATCCACCAGTGTACTATCGATAAAGATCTACAAATCCGAATCTAATGTCAATTCTATGTTCGCTAACCCAGACACTAAAGTACCCTAACCCCCGTCTCCAGTGTAGTTAGAGTCTACCCACAGGTCCGACGTCTCCGTTCAGAACCTGATATTAAGAGAGCATTTAGGTCAAGTCCTTAAGGGCTACCCGAGGTGCATCACGTCTCCGTTTCCACAACCCGAGCTATGTTTTCCTAAAATCAAACGAGAAATCCTCTCTCGAGTTCATTCCCATTTACAATCAATTCAACTGTTGGCCAAACAATCGAAAGCATTTAATACAGGAAAACATAAACAGAATCAAAGAACGACAAATAGATCACAGATCTGGAAATCAAAATCAATATATACAAGGTTTCATTTCCCTAAAAGAAAATGCTTAGTACATTACAAACATAGCATCAAAACGAAGAACACGAGAAATTATAAACTAAACGTAAAGAAAAGCTTATGAAAAACCCGAGTCGAAACCCTCGTCGAAGCTTCCCTCGAAGAACTGGCGAAAACCGAAGAGAGAACCGTAAAAAGTCGAAAGATAATCGAGATATTGAAAAATGAAAAAGAGACCTTCTATTTATAGTGAAAAATCAAAGAAAAATATCTAGTCTCGATTTCTGTGCCCAGATCGCGATCTGGGCTTCTTGGATCGCGATCTGGCAACCTCGAAAACTGCCCACCGCCTTCCCAGATCGCGATCCAGGAAGTCCGGATCGCGATCTGCCCCAATTTTTCGCTGCTACTGGAATTTGCCACCAGATCGCGATCCGGTGATTCTGGATCGCGATCTGGCCTCTGCATTAACTTCAAACACTTTTTTCACCCTTTTTCAGCCCGAATTCGACAATTGTGCATTTCACAAAAGTTGTAGCCCTTGAAGTTAGCTTTCTAAATCCACTTGAATCAGCCCAATCGGAGGTCGTATGCAAAAGTTATGCTTGAAATACCAAACACTGCCACAATCCGCGAGAATGCACTTTTGCACGTGTTTGGTTTGGTTCTCGGCTTCGCTTCCAAAATCGTCTCGAATCGGCAAAAATAGCTTATCTTTACCTAAAATATAAATAAAACAAAAACAACATAATATATACAAATAAAGCCGAAAACTCGGACGAACGAAGACCAAAACTCGAAGAATTGATAAGTGAAAATCATGCAAAATGAACACTTATCAGTAGGTTCATCTTTGACAACACTCTTATTTGTTTCGCAAAATCTCTCGTTTAGATTTCGAGATTGATATCCGAATTCAGACTTTTGATTCAATTTGACAGGCATTAAATTAAATTTTGTGATTTTTTTTAGGGTTGATGGTGCAAGATTGAAGGAGAAGATGACCATACAGAATGTGATTGAGCCCGATTTACATATTTTCTCTTTATTTGCTCATCAGGAGAACATTTCATTTAGTTTTTTTTTTTTTCGTGCAAACCTAAACGAGTACAAAATGGCTCGCTGTTCTCCACCGCTAAATTCATTCCTTCTTTCATCGCCAGAACAGTTCCGTATCTAAAGGCTCAATGACATCGACTAAATCTGATTATCTTGAGACGAAAACTGTGTTTGTTCTTTGCTATTTTGTTTTACACTTTGTTGTTATATATTTATTTTTTGTTGTTAGTATGGTAATGTTTGCACTTTGCTTTTAATTCTTGCAGTTTACATATATAATGTATTTTTTGCTCGAATATATTTTTACACTTTGATGCTTTTATTTACGGTTTTAAGTTTTTTTTTTCATACTTGTTTGTCGCTGTTAATATCTGTTCTGTAAATATCAAACTTTAAACATCCATTCATAATACAAACATCAAACAACAAAACATCATTTTATAATGTCCATATCGAACAACAAACATCAAGTTTTTTTTCATTTATTTATGTCGATTTGCACATTTTTCGATGTTTGTGGATTTTTGTTTTGCGTTTTGCTGTTTCTAGCAGACTATATTTTACACTATGATGTTATATATTTTTTTTGAGTTGTTGGCATGGTATTGTTTGCACTTTTGATTTTTATGTTTGCAATTTGCAGTTTGCATATACGATGTGTTTGTTGCTCGGATATATTTGTGCATGTTGATGTTATTATATATGATGTAATTTTTTGGTATAATATTATCTACACTTTTGACGCCATATATTTGTTTTTGCAGTTGGTATTGTATTATTTGAACTTTGATTTTTTTTTTTGCAGTTTTCTTATAAATTACAATTGCAAAATGCAAACTATAACAGCGAATAAAGACTAAAGCCCTGTGAGAATTTTGTTGCAGCAATGTATAGCATAACAAAAATCGACAAAAGCCATATGACACTTTGCCTGCTTTTTTAACAATTTACTGAATTTAGAAGAAATTATGAATTTGCAAGCATATACCAATACACAAAATAACTGCATGAATTTAGAATATATTAGAAATTAGTTTATATCAAAATCCAACAAAAATATAATGCCACAAATAAAAAAAAAAAAAAAAAAAAAAGTTATGCTAAACATAAGTAAATGTCATAAACAAATTCTAATTAAACTCAACAGTATCCTCATCGTTCAAGAACTGATAATTAAAAGTTTATCGAGTGCGATAATCCCACTTGCTGCAGTTTTTCTCACTAATGGTTGTTGCATGCACAACTGTCTTGCCATATACAAGACAAAAATCCCACAATCAACCAAATCTGGTTTTTGTTGAGGCGATGTCGAAACATAATATGACTTTGTGCTACCGTGCAAATAGATTTGGCTTGATTCGTTGTTGCGTTCCTCTTTTTGAAGAGGCAAATGATTCATCTACTTTCCTCTCCCTCTTCGTCAAATCAACTGTTCAATTGAAAAAAAGTATTTATTGCACAACCATGTCGGTACCTATAATCCATGTACATCAATTGCACATAACAATATGCAAGGTGCATTTGGTAACAGCAAATGCAAATTGTAATTTTGAAACAATAAAATGCAATTTAAAAAACACAAGATGACTAAAAATATACCAAAGTTCAAATGAAATATACAATATCAAATATTACATCATATATGCAAAATGCAAAATGCAAAATAAACATCAAAGTGCAAAATGCAAAATGCGAAATAAACATCAAAGTGCAAAATACACTATGCTAGAAACAACAAATTGCAAAAAAAAAAAAACAACGAAATCGAATATATGTTGCAATCGACACCAGAAAATAACATAAAAAAAAAAAACAAATGTATCACAAAACAGCAAAATGAAAACACAAAATAATGTAACACAAACCAGGAAACTCCAAACAAACAATCAACGAATTTAGGAGGAAAAAGAAAAATTCAACAAAATACTCCCAAGGGCCGAAAAGCACAAAAGACGACAATACAAAAATTCGCAATCGAGATCTGAAAAGATGTAACAAAAAACGCAAAACAACCGGCAAAATATTGTAACTCGAACAGTAAAATCCAAACAAAAAATAATGTCAAAACAAAAAATAAAAATAAATATTACATGGGGTTAAAACCTCTAATTTGCATCTTTCACTTAAGTTATAAAAATAACCCATTGCATTCCGTCAAAGAATCGCCATTAAAGACATTTAAAAAACCACAAATCAAATTACCTGTACGTTTCGATTTTGCACTATCCTCTAGGATGTGTTTTTTTTTTTTGTTGGCGATTTGCAGAAGTTATAGAGATTCCATCATTCTCGAGAGCAACGATAGGGTTACAGAGACTGCATTGAAGAAAATGGGGCAGGGAGAAGTTTTGTTTTTCGAGAGATTAACGATGGAAAAATGCAATTTTGAGAGGATTTGCAATTGACATTTTACAGCACAATTTACGCTAAAACCGATTTTTGTGGAGGATTAATAGGAATATATAAATTTAAGAATACAATTTTCCTATTTTTGCTAAAGGGCTAATCCGCCATAAAAAGTAGTAGGGAGTTATAGCAATATTGGACTTGTGACTTGAATTTTAACCGATATAATCTAATAATGGAGGGTTTATAGAAAATTACCCCTTATAAATAATCATATCAATGGTTTTATCATTTATGTATAATCTAGTGTAACGATACATCAAATTTAATTACAAACTTAGGTGGTGTTTGCAAATGATTATTTAAAAGCAGAAGTTAGTGATTGTGATTTAAGTTAGTTTTAAGTGTTTATTTCTAAAAGTTGGGGGTGTTTGCAAATATTTCAGAAAATGAACTAAAATTGAAAAAGCAGCGTTAGGGGTGCTTTTAAAAAAATAGCTTAAAGCAGATTATTTTAAGAGAAGCAAAAGCAAAAGTTGATTTTGCAAACACCTAAAAACAGATTATGAGCAAAAAAAACCGTATAATCACTTTCAAAAAGCATTTGCAAACACCACATTAGTAAATATGCACCATACACATATTGTACACGCAAAAGTTCGACTTCATTAAATTTACTTTTTTTAACTTTAGATACTCCTATCAATGATTTGAATATCTAATTACAACCATTCAAACGTGAAAATCGAATAATTATAGTCAAGTTTAAAAATTAAAAGGTGTACATTTCTCGAATAATTTGAAGGTGAACTTTTGAAACATTAGGGATTAAGTGAATATGGGACAAAATATGATATGAAGGTAAAAATATGGTTGAAATGGGTGACACGTGCAAAATACGTAACTTTTGCTGTTGAATTAAACTCCAGAAATAGACAACATACGAAAACATTGAAAAAAAAAAAAAGAACGGATAACATTAAGGACTAAAATCGTAATTTCAATTGTATATGAACAAAAATCAAACATGTGTTATAGTATAAAGACCAAAATTGTAATTTGCGCGACATGACGTGCCCATACGTGACAATTCCGTCTATTTTTTAACCAAGAAGGAACGGCAAAAATAACAAAAACAAAAATAGCATGTTCAAGATCATCTTCTTTGGTATTAAACACCATTTCACCTATTTTTGGGTTGAAAGAATGAGTTGATCTCCTATGATTTTAAACACCATTTCACTCTATTTCACAATTGCATCTTTTTTGTTGGAAAAATATCGTGGTTTTGGACTCCCATGATTTTCATCATAATTTACACTATATTACAAAATAGTATTCCATCATTTCACTAATTTTAGGTAATCGGATTTGGTTTCGTCTACCATGGTATTTCAATGCAACTGAATTATAATTTAATTTTTATTATAAATTTATTTTATTCAATTTCAACAGAGTAATATTTAATAGGGATTATTAGGGAAAACCCCCTCATATGCATTGTCTCATTAAACTAGATCCTTTTTTTTTCTTTTTTTTTGAGATAAATCCAATTGTATTTTATTTAGTAGATTATATTATTAATAACCTATTTTACCCTTTCTCAAAATTTTAACCTAATTAAATCCTCCTAACCCGCGTTTATATCTTTTCTCCTCCCTCCCTCTTTTATCCACAACCCACTCCCACATCCACACCCACACCCACACCCTGCCAGCCCCATTGGACAACCACACCCACACCCTCGCGGCCCTAGCGAACGACCACACCCACATCCACGCGGCCCCACCGGACGACCACACCCACACCGTACCCTCGCGGCCCCACCGGACGACCACACCGGAGACCACACCCTCGTCGACCTCCTCATCCTCGAGTTTGAGGATCTGTGCTCTTTTATATTTTATATTATATATTATATATATGAAAGAGTTTCTTATGATCGATATTGAAATTTTGTTGCTCTGTAGGAATTCTATTGTATGAGATGCTTTATGGATATACGCCATTCAGGGAAAAATGAGGCAGAAGACCTTTGCAAACATTCTTCACAAGGATTTAAAGTTTTCAAGAAGTAAAGAGGTGTGCTTTTTGATAGCTATTTTAGATTATTTTTTTTATTCAGCAAGAATAATTTGATTGTGAATAGGAGATTATGAAATAGTAGCAATGCAACGGAGTTTTATTAAACCATGTTTGGGTACATTTTAATAAACTGTGGTTGGGTATAGGTTAGTCTCTAAGGGAAGAAGTTAATGTATCGATTGCTACACAGAGATCCCAAAAACAGACTAGGATCACGAGAAGGTGCTAACGAAGTTAAGCAGCATCCCTTCTTCCGTGGTATCAATTGGGCTCTTGTTCGTTGCATGGTAATTAATCAATCGTACGCACTATATTCTTATTATTTATCATTGTAATTTTACTTCAGCGCAATTAAGGAACTAATTTGTTTATTAAACATCTTCAGAGCCCTCCCACGCTCGACGCTCCCTTTCCCGAGGAGAAAGAAACGAGTGCAGATCCTGGACTAGATGATTTGCAAACGCTCCCATTATCGATTTTGGGGTTTTGTGCAGTGCGGTGAGGGAGATTTACCTGTCAGATGTTGATTCTCTCGGCTATTTTCCAATTCTCTCGACTTGCATCTTCCCTTTTTTTCTTATATAGTGGTTTTCGATAATTATGTACATATTTTTATAGTGGTTTTGAATATTTTTACATAAACCACTATAAAAATCTGTATGAATAATTATAGTGGTTTTCAATAATTTTTGTACAAATTTTTATATAATTGTATATATCGAGTGATTTTTATGTTGACATAGTTGTTATATAGAGTGGTTTTCGAGTTTATATAGTTGTTATACAGAGTGGTTTTCATGTTGTATAATTACTATACATAGTGGTTTTCATGTTTATATAGATGTTTACACAGAGTGGTTTTCATATTTATATAGAGTGTTTTTTATTTAAAAAAACTGGAAATGAAGAAAAACCATTTTCAAAAGAATTCGAAATTAAGAAAAAAGAAAAACCATGAAAAAACAAAAAGGAAATAAAACTATTTTTAAAATTAAAATAAAAAACATGAAAAATATAAATAAGAAAAAAAAAATTTAAAGTAAAAAACCGAAGATAAGAAAAATAAAAAAAAAATATAATTACAAAATTTTATTTTAAATTGAAATAAAGAAAACCATTAAACAAAATAAAAAAGAAAAGGAAAAAAAAAACTGAATTAACGTGATGAGAGGAATAATTTTAGGAGAAGATTTGGGTGTAGATTATGGGTATAATTTTTTTTAAATTAAATAGTTATACTAATTAATAATTAGTGGGGACATATATGGTTTTTCAGGCCCATTGGATTTATCTCAAATATCATTTAGAAATAAAGGATTTATCAAGAATTAAAATCCCAATAAAGGGTGTTTGGCATATAACCCCTATTTAATATTATGTTATGGATTATGAAAATTATTGAAATATGAAACACAATAAAGTCAAATTATTATACATATAATAAAGTCATTAAGAAACAAAACTTTCTTAAATTATTTTATAATTAAACAAAATAATATAAACTCATTAATTTTCTTCAGTATCATCACAACCATCATCTATTTGGCTATGTACATTGCATCGCACATGTGTGCAATTAGTCTTCTTCTCAGTTCATCGGTGGCGACTATATGCAATCGCAAAAATTGGTTAGGGGAAGACCAAGTCTAATTTTTCACCAAATAAATTACTAAAAGACTATAATATCCTTATTAAAATACAAAATCCACAATTACAAAATTCCACAATTTTTTTGTGCAAGACCACACCAGCAAAATCCATTTTATCTTCCTCACAAACCCATTTCACACAAATTCTTCAAAAAAAATTCTTCATCTTCTTCAAAAATTCTCAACACTCAAAACCCTCTAATCTAACTAAAACATGCAAATGGATAACATTATGGAGTCACGAGACATCAATATGGAGAATTCTATAGAAAAAGTAAAAAAACAATCTATGAATGAATGTATTTTTATAGTTAGGGGATTGATTTTTTAAGTTTTTAAAAAGAAAATTCGCGCATTCAAAATTCGACAATACGTATCGATTTTTGTCACAAAATTCAACATTTAGGCGTTGATTTTTTTAGCAAAAAACGACATCAACTCGAGATGTCGCGAAAAATCGACATCTGCATGTCGAATTTTGTGACAAAAATTGATATGTATATGTCGATTTTTCGCCAAAAAATCAACATCTAGATTTTGCCAAAAAATCGACATGTAAATGTCGATTTTTCAACAAAAATTCAACATGTACAGGTCGAATTTTCTTCTTTTTTTTCCTTTTCTTCTTGTCCTTCATCTTCTTGTTCTTCATCGTCGTCTTCTTCTTCGTCTTCTTGTTTTTGTTCTTCTTCTTTCTCTTCCTCATTATCTTCTTCTTCATGCTCTTTTTCTTCTTCTCCTCCTCCTTCTCCTCCTTCCTCCTTGCTCCATCTTCTTCTTCTCTTCCTCTTCATGCACCGGCGGTTGGGCGGCGGCAATTCTTCGGCGGCGGATGGGCGGCGGTAATTCTTCTCGCCTTGTGTTCTTCTCTTATCCCGCTAGAGCATTCCTTCTCGTTTTTCAATTTCTTTTTTTTTTCTTTTTTGGTCTTGCAATAGCAATTAGGCCTTTTTTGACATTTTTGAATTAATAATATCAAAATCAATATTGGGGTTATATTTGTAACTTTCGGTCTTGCTCTTAGTAAATTTATTTATATTTTGGTCTTGCATAAAGTAAAAATCTTGCCCTTAGACATTTTGAGATTGCAAATAGGTGCAGCCTTTATCAAATCCCGATGTTCACAAAGAAAAATTGTATACATTGTATAACTAAAATCGCTCAAAAGCACAAGAGGCTAGATGGTGAATTTTCTTAGTCAAGGTAAGCGAATCCATCATCTTTAATTTTAGAGTAAAAAAAAGTTTACCTCCTAAACTAATGCATGTTTTGCGCTTTGCCCCCCAAACAATTTTTTTTTGCACGTTTTTACCTAAACTCGTGTTTTTGTTGCACGTTGCCCCCCAAACAATTTTTTTTTGCACGTTTTTACCTAAACTCGTGTTTTTGTTGCACGTTGCCCTAAAAACGGTATTTTCCGGTGATTTCCACCGGAATACTAGACGTGCGCGAATCACGTGAGTTTGGCAGGGGCAAACTTGTCTATTCACTAGTATTCTTCATTCCCTTCTTCTCTACCAACACCATCCCTCATCCTCCATTTTTTACGCAGATTTTTTCCCTTTGAAAACACTTTTCTCCTCTGTGAAAAATTCTCTCTCTCACACCACAACTGAAGGAGTAGGATGAATTATTATTTTTTTTAAAGCAATTTTCTCGATATTTCTGCACTCTCCCACTCTCACAATTCTCCCTTTTAACAAGGGAATCCATCTCACTTTGCCTCCAAGATCCCACTTTTCAGCAATATTTTCTCGATGGGTGAGGGGAATCGCAAAACTCAATTTCACAGTCCAATTGATCATTCGAAAAGAATCCCAATTCTCGAATATGAAGAAAATAATTTTCCCATCTTATTTCAATCGTCTTCCGACTAAGAAATTCTTACATTCGGAGAATATAAAATTGTACCCCAATCCAAAATCCAAACAATAACATCACACAAACAGTTCAAAAACATTAACCTTCATATTAAAGCAAACAACAATGGAGTTTTTTTTTTCGCTACTGAAGACAGACCAAGGCAAAGTTGAGATTTTGATTTAACTAAGATTAAAAAGCAAGTGTTTTTTTTTCTACTCTTAGTTGCTGTACTATTGAATAGGTGATTTTCTTTTTTTTCTTTTCAGAAACATGGAAAATTGATATGCTGAAGCCTTCTCGTGAGGGGGAAAAAGCAAAATAACCTCGGTATGCCCATCCCCCAATACAAAATTGAAGAGGGAGTAGGATGAAGGCCGAAAAGGGAGAATAACTGTGGCGGAAATTGGAGTTGGCAACGGAGGAGGAATTTGGGGTAAACATTTTCTTGTGCACTATAAGTGATTAATGGACGGGGAAGAAGAAGAAGAAGAAGACTAATCAAGGGGAGAAATGGAGAATTTGATTTTGCGTATATGAGCAAATGAGAATTTGTGAAGAAGAGATTCTGGAGAAAAAAAAAAAACACAGCAAGAGGATGGAGAAAAAGGGGGAATGCAAGTGAATAGACAAGTTTGCCCCCGCCAAACTCACGTGATTCACGCATGTCTAGTATTCCGGCAGAAATTACCGGAAAATGCCGTTTTTAGTAGGGCAACGTGCAACAAAAACACGAGTTTAGGTAAAAACTCGTGTTTTAGGGCAAAGCGCTTATGATGATGCTAAAAATAGATCACTTTAGATAGTTGAGCTGGGAGAGCAGAGTGGATCACTGCTCACGAGAACACGTGAACTAGGCCGGGGGTTGATCCCCCCCTCCGACGCTCAAGTTAGACGTGAGGATAGTCGAAATAATTGAGAGAATATGACTCCTCGTATTATTTAGATAATAGGGCTTACCTTAAGGATTGAGTTCAAACCTTTATTTATAGCTTGGTTGAGATTGTCGGGCCCAAACCTTACTTGAAGGTGATTGGGCCTCGGTGATAGTGGTCTTAAATATTGGGTTCGTGGCCCATTAGATAAAGAAATTGTAGGCCCATTGGGTTGGCCCAATTAGGCATATCAGCTTACAATCTTACATCATCAATAATTTATCTGCTAACGAAATTTAAACTACAAATGGCAAGATGACTTGTACGTCTTATCACGCTCATCTTAAAAATTAGGGTAAATTACAAACACCCCCCTGAGGTATGGTCAAATTACAAAAACACCCCTCTTGTTTGGATAATTACAACCACCCCCTCAACTCCTCAAATTTAGTGGAATCTTCGAGATTATATGGAATATTATGACTTTTGTACCCGTTTTATCCCATTCAAACTCTACATTATGAAGAAAGATGATCATAATATGTGATTTTTAACTTGTATATATCAGTTTGTGGTGCATCGAAAACTGTATTTTTACACAAAACGAGTACAAACTAGAGCACATTTCACGGAATCTAGATGATTATGTTGAATTTGGCACCATAAGGGTGGAGGTGTAAGAAAAAATCATAGTTGAGGGGGGTAGATGTAATTATCCAAACAAGAGGGGGGTTTTTGTAATTTGATCATACCTCAGGGGGTGTTTGTAATTTACCCTAAAAATTATTACGGATGATTGAAACACTTGCATTTTCAATAATTTTAATAAATTATGCATTTCATTAAGAACCGGTGTATATTTTTCTGAAACCTTTTTCCAGCTAGTCGTCGGTATGGAATTTTTTTTTGACCTTTTAACCGCCATAAAATAATATTACTTTTTGTTTTTTTTTTTTTTTTGAGAGAAAAAAATATTACTTTTAATATCTTTGATTGCAATATTAGTGTCACATATAACATTGATTTTTTTTTTTCAAACCCTATTAATCTTCAATTATTAATAAAAAAAAATAATATTATCAAAATAATATTATTCATATACTATATTGCAAATGATTATTGAAAAGCAGAAGTTAGTGATTGTAAGTTAAGCCAGTTTTAAGTACTTATTTCTAATAGTTGGGGCAATTATTCCGAAAAATGAACTTAAATAGAAAAAACAGGGTTATGGATGCTTTTAAAAAAATAGCTTAAAGCAGATTATTTTAAGAGAACCCAAAGTAAAAGTTGATTTTGCAAACACCTAAAAACAGATTATGAGCAAAAAAATAGCTCATAATCACTTTCAAAAAATGTTTGCAAACACCATGTTTTAAGAGATTAAATCAAATGAGATCCTCAATTCCAAATTGGTGTATTCAAATGAAAGGATTGTTAGGTAAGAATTTTATGTTATGATAACAAATCCATCCATTCGAACTATTTTTCGTATCATTGCAATCGATTCGAAGTTCACTTGATTCGGTTTAAAATTCTTCCCTCCAATTCTCTCATCAAATCCTCAAATCATACAAATCCAAATGTAAGAGTGTAGATAACTTCAACTTTCTCTTAACGCGCGTTCTTTTTGAAGGCACGTTCTTCTTGTCTACAAGGTTAAAAACAACGTCGCGTAATATAATTTCTCATTCACTTTTAATTGTACACATTTCTTCCATTTCAGTAAACATGTTTTTTTTTTCTTACAATAAACGAAATTAAATTATGTGGAACAAATAAAGAGACGTAGCATCTCTCCGACCTGAAAAAAGGTTGTTGGAAACCGAACCAACTCAACTCAACTATTTCACGTATTATTCTCTGCTGTGAAAAACTGTTCGGCTTTCCCAATGAAGCTAACGGGAAATCTACAGTGCAACATCAAAGTTGAAGAAGAAGTTTCCGACTGCGCATTATTCATTTCATCACCGTTATTAAGCTTCATCACTTTGCTCTCTCTCTGGTTTCTCGCCTTGACACTTCTGATATTATTATTATTATTATTATTACCACCTCTCTGAGGAAATACACGAGAACCGCTCTTCGAATAACTCCTGCTGTTGTTCAGCCTCTGCGACAAATCGGTCGGAACTTTTCTCTCACTAAAATCATCGATTGAAGAGCCGTTCTGAATTTTGCAGGATTTAAGAGAGGGTATAAGCATGTCCATGCTGAGTTCTTGCTGAATAACAGCCTTGTTCTGTTCACACCCGTACGAGGCTGCTACTAATGTGCCAGCCAATACCGGCATTAATTCTGGATCGCTGAAGAAGACGAACGGCAAATCGCACACCTGGATTTTTTTTTTTTTTTTTTTTTTTTTTTTTTGAGGAACTGAGGTTTAGGTTCTATTCTGTAATAATTCCACGTCGGAGGTTTTTTATTACGAAATGAGTGGAAAAATGTACTGACCTTGTGAAGGATGGTAGGGCTTTTTCCCCAGCGAAGGACGGCTTGATTCCCCGTATGGAACAGTGCAAAATAACCGAGAAGTGACAGAGATTCGAACAAGAGAGTACCGATCTGAGAATTGCAGAGAAACATCAGAGATTCTCTTTCAGAAAATAAAGCATGATTTCCACTCGAGAAAATTGTAATTTTGGTCCTATATGTTGGTCTCTTCAGGGATTTAGTCCTATAAGTTGTCTTGTTTCAATTTTACATGCAATAACTATACAAAATTAGTATTTTTAGTCCCATTTTACTCGAACTTTGAATTTTAGTCGTCGTTTAATGATCTACCTAACAAACTCGTAGAAATTTATTTATATGGACACTTAAAAATTATAAATGCTCCTCTAATTTGATATATAGATGAGTCGTCTCACATAATTAAAGTTCTACAAATGGTAAGTTAGATGTCGAATTTATAAATTTCCAAGCGTCCATATAAGTAAAATGCGTCAAGTTTATTTGTCGTGTCATAAAATTAAAAATCATGCAAAATAGGACTAAAAATACTATATTTGCAAAGTCATTGCACGTAAAACTGAAACATGACAAGTTAGTGAGGACTAAATTCCTAAAAAGGCCAACATAGAGGACCAAAACTACAATTTTCCCATTTCCACTATAAACGTCGACTACAATCTAACTTTGCGACGACAATTGTAGGGTTACCTTATCGGTGGGAGTTCCCCAGTTGCTTGTGCAATGAGAAAGGATAAAGCTCATCAAGTGAAAGAACTCCATTTTCAGGTCTGGCCGCGCCTGATATTTATTTAGAGAATAAAATAATCATATAAAAAAAACGGATACGGAGGAAAATACGCGTGCACACTGGTACAGGTGGGGAGGACTTACCAGCATTTTCTGGACGAAAATTACGTCTATTAGAGCGAGATTGTTTAACACCTTCAGAACTCCGGTTGCTACTTCCTCAAAATTAGATGGAAGGACGTACGAGCTCTGAAATATATAGTTTGGCAAAAATTATTCAGTGTCAAATAGTGGAAAAACTCGAGTAAATGTTTAAAGAGAACTTCAACTCTCGTCTCGCATTATGATTCAGCGCCAAAAATAATATACAAAATAAAAATAATCCACGTGAGGAATCTCCATAGATATTAACAGAGGTACATTGATGATGATATTACGATCTACCTAAAAGTGAAGTTCAAAGCTGCTAATTCTCTTAATCCGGTAAAGTTGGATTTTAACTTCACCTAGCACAATTACATTTTCATTTTGAAAATCTGTGAACGTTTCTGCGCAAAACTTGTTCACAAAATGCAACAAGAAACCGGTAAAATCTGAGTCAAAGCCGGACGACAGAACGCTAACAATATAAAATAATATTAAACCGTTACGTTTTGCTAGAGGCAACAAAAAAGTTGACATGATATACATCTACGGAATGTGCAGATAGCCTAGAAACTAATTGGATTAAGCATATAACACACAAATCAGAAAATAATTGTAAAAATATATTTAGAGTGCATTTGGATTGAAGGATTTGGATTTGATGAGACGATTTGAGGAACAATTTCAAAGGAATCCATATAGAGTGGATTTCGAATACACGTAATAACTCAAAAGTTGGTCCAAATGGTTTGCGCAGATAATTACTACGAAACTACGACATAGACATAAAAAAATGGAAGTACACTTAACCTGTTCAGCAGACAATCGGTTATTGGCCTGCAATAGCACAGCAGTTAACATGGAAGGAAGACAAACTAATCCAGTCTCGGACATTGCTGAAAGAAGAAACTTCGCAGGCTGCTTCGAGTCGGATACATTTCCCCGGTTTGATTCTGCATTACTGCTTAGAGAGTTATTTCTATCCTTCTGAGTAACAGAACTATGATGCGCATCTTCATTTGGAGCTGTAAGTGATTCATCCATAACATCTACAATCTGGTTGTTCGAAGCCGTATGCTCGACACTGTGAGCGTCGGTAGTTCCTTGAATACTCAGAAAATCTTCTAGTGGACTTCCCTCTGGCAAATCTGGCAAAAGGGGCCGACCATCTAGACTAGATTCAGATGAAGTGAATCTTGAATCGGCAGAAGTTGACGGGCCGATTTTATATCCTTGCATCACATCATTAGGAAAAGAATCCCAATCTATTGAAGATGATTCTCTGAATTTGGAGGTCAGAACGGTCAATAAATTAATACCAAGAAGAATAGACGAAGGGAAAGGCGAGCCTTCCACCTGCGGTCTATCGTAAAGTGCGAAAAGATCTCGTAGCCGGTGAATGATTTGGTACGCAATAACAAGCTCTATCAAACCATCCTGCATCTGGATTTGGAAATCGTTACAGCTTACATGACCAATAATCGCTGCAACGGTCCACAGAAAACCATCCACAATTTCGGAAACTGATTCCATATTTCCGGTTGAGGTTTTAATTGAGGCAATATTCGTTGGACCAGGGATATTATTTGCTGATGCTGCCATCTTGATATAGTTCTCTAGTGCTGCTGCCAACAATGGAATGATCGGAGGCAAAAGATTCTGTACAAGAAAATAGCATTTATTTGATGGCGTACCCAAAACGACCCTCAGAAGCCTTAGAAGGTATATTGTAACTTGGCAAGCGTCCGGTTTAGATGTGTGAGAAGCTGGCAATGCAGAAGCAATAAAATCGAGCAGACCAGCTTGTCGAGAAGCTTGCAACTCGGCATCCCTTCCCTCGAGGAACTAAATTTAAAAAAATATATATATAATAATAAAACGGAATTATACCGAAAGCAAGGAATAACTAACTACAAAGTGCAAAGAAACGGAATTAGATACCTTGATCATCTCAGCAGTTATTAGTCCAAAATTAGCAGCACCGTCTTTTCTCGCTTGACGAAGTTTTTGTAAATCCTGAAGCCACCTACCGATTTTACCCCTCGCGGTCCCCACTGCGGTCCTATACCCAAGACTTGAACTTTCGAGTCCACCTGAAGGCTCGGGAAATTCATGTTTCAGGGACATAAGTCTTTGTCGGATTTTCTTGATCCTCCGCTTTAGCGACTGTTGCAATGCCTCACTGGTTAAAATACCAGAGCCTGATGTACAGCTACTATCATTGCCGAGATTATTATCATCCCCATTACTGCATGGATTTGAATTCAATCTACCTTGGGCTTGGCCTTCTTTGCCAGCAAAGCGTCGCAATAAAGGCGAAGACTGATCCCTAAAGTCCATCGACGCTCTTTCTCGTATTTGTTCTAGATAAAATTTCCGCCTCTGTTCGCTTTCGCTGAGCCTTTCGGCTAATTTCTGAGCCAAGAGTTCAGCTTCCTCCTGCCGAGCTTTGGCTCGGATCTCCTTCCTTCGAATTTGTTCCATAGCCTTCGCCTCACGTGCTGCACTCGATGCTTTTCGTTCTTCTTCCCTTCTCACTTGAGCCTCTTCTTTTCTTCTCTGAGTCTCTGCGAGGCGCTGCAACTTCTCCGCTTCAATGAGCCTTTTACGTTCCAAAACAGCTTCTTCCCTAGCAATGTCCTCCTTCTGTTTAATTTTTATAACTTGAAGTTTCTCCGCTCGTCTCAATTCGGAGTCCTGATGTTTCTTACGCAATATATGCTTCTTGTTCTCTTCATTCAACGAGGTAATAAACCGTACCTCGTTAACTTTACTGCTCTCATCACCAGCTCTTCTCACAACCTGGGCTAAATGAGCTTCGTGCCTGGATTCACCACGCTGATGTCGAGCAAACATTGACTCACGCAACTTATTGCTTCGAACACTCTGCCATTCATTTACACGGTTCAGTTTCTCTGATGTTCGTTGAAGCTTTTGAACTCTCTCGTGCTCGAGTTGAGTTCTGATCCTTGTGGCCCGAGCATGTTTTTCTTCTGCTTCTTTTTTAACATCGACAGCAGATTTCTTCTTCTTCTCAGGTGACATAAGTTTGTCATGTAAAACACGTACTCGCTCGGCACTCTTCCTGTTCATGCCAGGGGAATAAGAGAATCGGGAAGACACACGATGGGGAGTAGCAAGTATGTCCTCCCAATCTCTCTTCTCTTTCCAAGCATCCATCGACTTTGATGATATACCGATTTTCTTTTCTCTTTCTCTTTCGGGAAAAGGAATATTCCTTCTCGAGGATTCAACTGATTTCGCATTTTTGTCAGTAGAGGCTTCTGCTAAGATTTTGTTTCTCTTATGAATGAACTTCTCGGACTCAAAAGCAGAACCCTCTTTCTGGGGTAATTTAGATGCCAAAGAACGTGAATTATCTGAGTCAAGGTTCCTCTTTTCTTTAGTGGAGCTCTGAGATATATCTACGACTCCAGTATGCTTCATTGAATTGACCGTTAATTCTTTGGAATCACCCACTGAATTATCTTTCTTAGCATAATTCTCCAAGTCCAAAATATCCCTTGTTCCGATATCCAGATTCTCAGCATTGTTGGCACGTTCACTAGTTCTATCTTGTTGTATCTTTCTAAAAGCCTCAAGAGATGAAGACAGAATCTCTGCTCTATGTGGTGAAGTAGTCATTCGACGGACCTGCCCTCAGAGTAAAACACTACGATCTTGAGAAAACAAACAAATGCCGAGCGGTATGTAAAAATTGATCAGTTTGTCTCTGTTATCAGCTACAACTGAAATGAGAATTCCAGAGAATCCTTTTATGCATAAATGCATAAAAGAGTATCCATCTTTTCAGATGAGATAATCTTTTTCAAGCTTTCTTCTTTTAAGATCAAGGTTGAAGTTAATGACACCACAATCTCCATAAGTTGCTAAATGATATGTACAGTTCACCATAAATAAAAAGCTTTGAAGTTAAAACGTATCTTTTGTAAGTAAAATTACTTGATGATGGACAAAAGGAAAGATAAAGGAATCCCGAAAAAAGCCCAGAAAATGATCAAATATCCAAATTACGGACTCAGCATTGCAGGAATAAATAAGATAAAAAAATGAAAAATTCGTTTACTATTTCCTCTACAAATTTTTTCATTTATTTTCTATTTTTTGTGATTTAGATATTATTAGTATAAATTGAAAATATATGCATCAAATTAAGAAGGGAGCGACAATGCCTAAATTTCTAAATCGTCAAAAACTACATGGAATTCCATTTGTACCGCAAAGAATCGGAATACTGACCTCCCATGAAAGGGCATGTGGTCTGCGATGATCCGACTGCACCATCAATAGAGCCCCATCAGCACCACGAGAGGAAGCCCTTTTCGATTTCTCAAACTTTTCGATTCTAGACTTCAGTTCCCTAAAGTCCGACGCAGCTTCTTCAAGAACAAGACTTGCCTCTTTCATTTGATCAAGATCGCATTCAAGTTCACATAGAAGATAAAGTTCGTCTACAGCCCTATTAAGGTTTTCAAATAGAAAGCACCAAAGCCGTTCTCGAAATCTTTCTTTGCTTTCACCTGTGGCATCTGAATCGATAGCATCTGCAGTTTGTGCGTCCAGTAAATCAACAGAATCTTCTTTACATTCTTGATTTCCACACTCTTCAACTGAATCAGCCAATATAGATTCTCCACTAGTTCCAGGTTCTTCATTCTCTTGTAGTAATATGTCAGAATTATCGATAAGAGGTGCTACAGAAATATCGGGCAAACCAGATTCACATGACGAATTAGCTGACGTCGTCATTGCCTCCTCTTCGTTATCTGTGCATGCAATATTCTCCAGAGATGGGTTATCTTTTTCCTCATTTTCCCGCTCGATTTGCTCACCTGAAATACTAGTTCTCTGACTAACTATTTTTTCGTCGGTTATTGGCTCTTTAAAATCTTCTAAAGTGACTTCATTAACCTCTTTAGGGGTTTCTTCAACAGGTATAATAGACCTCGGAGACAAAGATTGAGATTTCAAAAGAACCCGATCTTCGTAAGTTGCTGCCTCAACAGATTTATTCTCCTCGGGATCAAGTGGAACAACAACACATGAAAGATGTTCCCCGGCATCCTCAGACTTCGGAGAAAAAATATCGTGATTTTTGTTTCCCTCAAACTTAGATACACCTTGAGGAGATTTTCCGTAATGTATGAGTGTTCCCTCATCCAAGTCACCCCACTTGATTTTCGGAAGGATAATATCTATCTGGGTTTTTTCTTGATTATTGACGACTAAATTGTTTCTAGGATCTACGGTATTTGTGGGTGCCGAATGAGATGAATCAGCGTCTTCATTATCTTGACTAACAACACATTTATCTAGGTAACTGTCAACTGCCTTGGTCTCAGTAGAGACAGATGTCGGGGTTTTAGCATTACTAACATCATGCACGACGCATTCTTTACTTGCATTGAAAGGTAGGATTTCATTTTTACTACTCCCTAATTGTTGAACCAACGAACGCTGATTGTTCGGCTTTCTAGACCTCTGTTTTCCGGTGAGACCTTCAACCCAACCATGTAGTGAGAACTTCAAATTGCTTCTGTGTTTCTGGGCAAGAAGTTCATAAAATGATTTCAGGTAAAAACATGACCCCAAAACAAACACGTAAAGAAATTTGCCAATAATAGTTGATTATTTGACTCCAATAATTCATTCCACCGGATACCACGAATATGTAATACGAAAACTCAGTCCAGATCAATTCTATGATAATCCTCAATCATCAGCCATTTCACCCTCTCCATTTAATAAAACATAAAAAAACAAACACATTCAATTCTTAAAGAAAGCAAATGCATCTGCTAATCCAACAAATATTTATAAAATAAAAATAAAATAAAAAACTACTACAACAACAATAATAATAATAATAAACATAAAAGAAAAAAAAAAAAAGAGAAAAAAACCTTTTTGACTTGCATCCATCCAGAAGCCTGATCATCTCCTCCATCACAGCTCTCCATCAAAATAATTCAGCCCCAACAATTTGTACATAATCCATTCATTACCACACAATTTCTCCCTTTTAACAATAACACCCACACGAAAACACCATAATCACACAAAAACGCCCCTGAGCCAAATTTATTACACGAAACAAATTCTAAATTAGCTCACAATTCACACTTCAATTTTTTGTTTTATCAAATTTTGGGGCCGAGGAACCAAAAAAAAAAAAAAAAGCCTCAAAATTATGGAAATAGAGGCTTAAATTTCAATTTAAAAAAAAAAAAAAAACAATTGGCGGAGGTTAGAGCTTAGAACTCGTTAACCTGAAAATATAAAGACGATGAATGGTGGATTGGGAGCTGAAAATGATATGCGAAAAAAGTATTTGATGAATTATTTTTTGAGCTTTATTTTATTTATTTTTTTGTAATGAGTAATGGAAAAGGAATTGGACGAGAAAGAATAATGGAAGATTAGTGACAGTAATTTAAAAGTATTATTATATGCAAAATGGTGGAGAAGTTGTGCAGAATGATTTCTGACTAATCTACCATTTAGTATTTGCCCTATTATTACATTTATGCCCCACAACTTTTCGTGTCAATTTACAATGGTCCTTGATCTTTTTTACAATTAATTTTAAACCCATGTACTATATTGTATTTCACATTTATGGCCCACAACTCTTCTTGTCAATTTATAAGTCCCTGGTTTTTTCAAGGTCGCGGGTGTTTGCAATACTAATTCCATTAAATGCAAGACCAAATTAAAATTTTCAATGGATAAATACTATATATCCATTACGGCCATACTTGTTAAAAAATAAAATGAAAATTTATGCAATACCATAAGCTAAAAAACCACAAAAATTTAACGACAAGCTCAAATTTGTATCTTCTCCATCTTCCAAAACTCACATAAACCTTTCTCATGTTCCATAAACCCAAAAAACCTCAACATTCAAAACCCTCAAAACTCAACAAACCTTACAAAGAGGGCAAGTATGGAGTCAAAAGACATCAAAATGGAAGATTCTACGGATGTATGCATTTGTGTGCTTTATTTGCTACGTTATCGTTTTTGTACGTTTTTTGACGTCGTTCAATTCTCTTACAATGTGCAAATGAACAAGTCCACGAGTCGAAGCCCATTCGTGATTGTGACCCGTCAACAACCGCTCACACACCATGCCATGACGACATCCGTGGAAAGCAAAAGGAGCCCGGGAGATGTCAAGATGGTCAAAACTTGGGAGGAACATGCCGACCTTGCCCGCTCCTACGTGGAGAAGGTGCGTAAGAGTATGAAGAAGTGAGCCGATGGCAAGCGTCGAGGTCGAGACTTTGCAGTAGGTAATCGAGTCATGGTGAAGCTACTACCGCAACAGTTCAAGTCGTTGAGGGGCATACACAGGGGTCTTATCCGGAGTTACGGAGGACCCTTCCCCGTTGTGGCTAAGATAGGTAAAGTATCTTACAAACTTGACCTACCTAGCACTTTGAAGATTCATCCCGTCTTCCACGTGAGTATGCTCAAACCTTATCACGTGGACGAGAGAGACCCAAGTCGAGGATATTCACATCGAGCACCGCCGTGGTAACCAAGTCTTACGACAAGGAGATTGAATCGGTACTCGAGCGACGTGTCGTTAGTGGACAAGATGTGTAGCAGAGCACACAATACTTAATTAAGTGGAAGGGACTGCTCGAATCTGATATGACGTGGGAACCCAAGAAAGATTTATGGTAGTTCGCAGACATCATCGAAGCATTTGAGACGACGAGGACGTCGCCGGATGAGGCACGGGAGAATGTCACGGGGCGCTTGTTTTGCCTTGGAACCAACGGGTTAAAGATGATCCATCAAGCGAGCCTGAGTTGAAGGGGGGGACCGTTTATGCCCAAGAGTAGAGATCCTTAGAGAATTCTAGAAGATCTTCTAAAATCACCCATTAATGTAAATATCCTCAGAGGATCTTCCTTTGTATATATTTGGTAGGCGATCGTACGAGTTGATCTTATCCATTAAATCAAGATGATCACCACCATCCATTGGGGAGGTTGAGTTGTATAAATAAGGGTAACTTTATTCATTTGTAATCATCTAACAATTCATTAATCAAATAGTCAAAAGCTTTAGAGCATTCTTTAGCATTCTCCAACACTTATATTCTTTTATAAACACTTGCACACACTTTTGTGCACTTTCGAGTGAGGCTGACTTAGCTTATTTGTGAGGGATGAAGATCGGATAAACGCGATGGGCGTTTATTCGTTGCTAAGTGTTGCACGATACTTGATCGAAGTTCAAGTCCGTAACATACTACACATGTCCGTGAAAGAGCACCAAGAATTGCCCCTACTCCACCTTCCACTCAAGAATTAGTTGTGGTGAACCCATTTGCACCTTAACCATTACATTCCCAAGCATCACAATCAGTGTCGAGGATTAAATGCAACTTTGTGTGGCTAGTTACATATAAGTTAGTTTATATTTATTTAATTTTAGGTTTACCAGAAATTCAACTTTTGCCAGAACAAGCAGGGGTTGGGTACTATTGTTCTAAACAAAATCAAAAGAGCACAAAATGAAGAGACCCCTTGCTTCCTCAAGAGAAGTATTAGTAACTGTATAGGGTGTCAGCTCACAACCCCAAAAGAATAAGGGAGCTCTAAATTTCTGAAGTATTTGAAAAAATCAAGAAAGATCTAGAAAGAATGGATATTTATGTTATTCTTTTTTGGCATTCTTTTTTGTGTGTAGTTTGGTACTAAAGTTCCTAATAGATATTTTTCCACCTTTGTATTTTGAAATACTATATTGGTGGGGTTTGATAAACTGTACATTTGATGGCTTTCAGGAGTTTTGATAAATGTATTAGTAACATTCAATTTTTGTGAATGTATTAAGTTAAATGCAATTTTTGTGCCTTTTGTTGTTGGTTATAGATTGTTGTTTCTTTTATTTTATTGTGTTGGTTGTTTGATGATCGACATTTAGACATGTATGAAAATTTTAAAAATTGGGATGGATCTTGTCAAAATTTTGCAAAAACATTCAATTAGGATTGATGAAAATCCGTACAATAAAATAATTGGGAAACAACGTATTTAAGTACAAAATCAAGTATATTTTCGTTTCAAATTGATACAAAATTACACGTTTTATTACATTTGAAGTACAATTGGAAAAATAATAAAATAAAATATAAAAAAGAAAATGTGGAATATCCCCTAGTTTGGACAATATTTTGAACTAAATACCATTGACTTTATTGACTTTTTCACACACCAAAATCTCAGTTTTAATTTGGTGACACCTTCGAGACTAGTGTGACAAGACAAAAATATCATTAACCACTATAACCCTAAATAATTATTTACCTCCACTTCTATCACTTTCATCTCATCTCTTCTCCACCTCTCCACCTAAATCCTCCTCCCCCTTCCTCCAAGACCCATTCATGTCGTCGCTGCTCGTAATTCGACAACCTCTTCATCTGCCGCCACCGCCGCCTCTTTCTCCACCTCCACAAAATCTCTATCTCTCTCTTTCTCGATTTTTTTTAATTCCAAATCCGTATACCACCACCACCTCTCCCACTCTATCTCTCGTTCACCGCCTCCGCCTCCCTCGCTCTCTCGTTCGTTATCTTTCTCTGTCTCTTTCGATCTTTTTTCTTCATATTTGTACACCGCCACCACCGCCTGCCTCTACCGCAGCTTCGTGTTCCTCTATTGTAGTTTTGTAGTCGAATATGACTATAGTCGAATACGATTGTAGTCATGTATAGTCATCAGTAGTCATGTATAGTCCATTTTTTTGTAAGCATTATTCGTTGTTTAAATACTTTGATAAATATAACTATACTGCATTATATAATTGAAAATATACATTTTTAAGTTGAAAAATGTAAAAAATTGTAGTATGAAGTAAGAATATGAAGGAAAATTATAATTTTGGTCCCTATATTATACCCTTTTCACTTTTTGATTTAGGTCCTTACATTTTTTTGCCCGCGAATTTGGTCCTCAAATAATCGATTTTTTTACGCTTTTCGTCCACCGTTTGATTTTGGAGTTAGTTTGGATGGAAAAAGCACGTGACTCTACTATTTCAACCTCTTTCTTATAAATATTTATGATTTAGCCACAATTTTAATTTATTCCTACAATTTTGCACAAATACCAAAATGGTAATTGCAAATGTTGAAGAAAATGCCCCTGTATGGCCAAACAACTCTTTGTTTCAATTTATAAGAGTCCCTGGTTTTTTTCAAGGCCGCGGCTATTTGCAATACTAATTTCATTAAGTGCAAGATCAAATTAAAATTTTCAATGGACAAATACTAATACTTGTTAAAAAATAAAATGATGCAATACCATAAACTAAAAAACCACAAGAATTTAACCACAAGCCCAAATTTTCATCTTCTCCATCTTCCAAAACCCTCAAAAACTTATCTCCTTCCTCTTCCATAAACCCGAAAAACCTCAACATTCAAAACCTTCAAAACTCAACAAACCTTACAAAGAGTTGTATGAAGTCAAAAGACATCAAAAATGGAAGATTATACGGTGGAAGAACCATCAAAGGTATGCATTTATGTGTTTCATCAGCTACGTTATCGTTTTTGGACGTCGCTTAATTCTCTTACAACTTGCAATGGAACAAGTCCACGGGTCGAAGCCCATTCGAGATTGTGACCGCTCAACAACCACTCCCACCTAATGTCTTGACGACATCTGTGGAAAGCGAAAGGAGCCCAGGATATGTCAAGATGGTCAAAACTTGGGAGGAGCATGTCGACCTTGCTCGTTCCTACGTGGAGAAGGCACGTAGGCATATGAAGAAATGGGCGGATGGCAAGCGTCAAGGTCAGGACTTTGTGGTAGGTGATTGAGTCACGATGAAGCTACTACGGCAACAGTTCAAGTCGTTAAGGGGCATGCACATGGGTCTTATCCGGAGATACGAATGGTTGTGGCTAAGATAGGTAAAGTATCTTATAGACTTGACCTACCTAGCACTTTGAAGATTCATCTGGTCTTCCACATGAGTATGCTCAAGCCTTATCACGTGGACGAGAGAGACCCAAGCCGAGGATATTCACATCGAGCACCGCCCGTGGTAACCAAGTCTTACGACAAGGAGGTTGAAGTGGTACTCGAGCGACGTGTTGTTAGCGGACAAGGTGTGCAGCAAGCAGCATAAAATACTTAATCAAGTGGAAGGGACTGCCCGAATCCGAGATGACGTGGGAACCCAAAAAATATTTGTGGCATTTGAAACGACGAGGATGTCGCCGGATTAGGTGGGGGAGAATGTCACTGGCCGCTCATTTTGCCTTGGAACCAAGGGGTTAAAGATGGTCCATCAAGCGAGCCCAAGTCGAAGGCGGCCCAGTTAGGCCCAAGAGTAGAGATCCTTAGAAGATCTTGATCTTCTAGAATCCTCACATTAATGTAAAGATCCTTAGAGGATCTTTCTTTGTATATATTTGGTAAGAGATCGTAGGAGTTGATCTTAGCCATTAGATCAAGATGATCACCACCATCCATTGAGAAGGTGGATTTCTATAAATAATGATAACTTCATTCATTTGTAATCATCTAACAATTCATTAATCAAAGACTCAAAAGCTTTAGAGCATTTTTTAGCATTTTCCAACACTTGTGTTCTTTTATAAACACTTCCACACACTCTTGTGCGAGCACCAAGAATTGTCCCCACTCTACCATCACATTCGCAAGCGTCACAATCAACGCCGAGGATGAAATTCAACTTTGTGTGGCTAGTAACATATAAGTTAGTTTACATTTATTTAATTTTAGGTTTACCGAAATTTCAGCTTTTGCCAGAACAAGCAGAGGTTGTGTATAGTTGTTCTAAACAAAATCAAGAGACCCATTAATTCTTCAAGAGAAGTAATAAGTGATCTCTAAATTTCTGAAGTATTTGAAAATATCAAAGAATGATCTACTAAGTAATGGATAGTTGTTCTGTTATTCTTTTTTTGCATTTTTTTTTGTGTGTAGTTTGGTACTAATGATCCCAATGATGTTTTACCATCTTTGTATTTTGAAATACTATATTGGTGGCTTTTGATAAGGTGTACTTTTGATGGCTTTTAGTACTTTTGATGAATGTATTAGTAACATTCAATTTTTGTGAATATATTAAGTTAAATGCAATTTTTGTGTCTTTTGTTGTTGATTATGGATTGTTGTTTCTTTTGTTCTGTTATGTTGGTTGTTTGGTGATTGACATTTAGACATTTATGAAAAAATTAAAAATCGAGATGGATCTTATCAAAATTTTGCAAATACATTCAATGAGGATTGATAAAAATTCGTACAATAAAATAATTTGAAAAACAATATATTTAGGTACAAAACCAAGTACATTTTCGTTTCAAACTGATACAAAATTACACGTTTCATTAAATTTTGAAGTACAATTGAAAAAACCTTATAATAAAATATGAAAAACACAAACGTGCAATATACCCTAATTTGGACAATATTTTGAACTAAATACCATTGACACACCTAAATCTCAGTTTTAATTTGGTGAGACCCCCTCAGTAGTGCGACAAGACAAAAATATCATTAGCCACTATAAACCTAAATAATTATTTGGCTCCACCTCCATCACTTTCATCTCTTCTCTTATCCATCTCTCCACCTAAATCCCTCCCTCTTCTCCCCCCCCCCCCCCCCAACCAAAAAAAAAAGGCCCATTCATGTCGTCACTGCTCGTAATTCGACAACCTCCTCCGCCGCCTCTCTCTCCGCCTCCACGAAATCTATATCTCTCTCTTTCTAGATTTTTTTAATTCCAAATATGTATAGCATCACCACCTCCCCCACTCTATCTTCCGTTCACCGCCTCCGCCTCCCTCACTCTCTCGTTCATTATCTTTCTCTGTATTTTTCGATTTTTTTTCTTCAGATATGTACACCGTCGCCACCACCTCTCTCTACTGCAGGTTCATGTTCCTCTATTGTAGTTTTGTAGTCGAATGTGACTATAGTCCAATACGATTGTAGTCATGTATAGTCATCAGTAGTCATATGTAATCATGTATAGTCATATATAATATACGTAGGTTTTTTCTAATATACAATGATGTTGATGATTTTTTTGTAAACAATATATTTTTTTATATAATTTAATAAATATAACTATACTGCAGTACTGCACTATATAATTGAAAATATACATTTTTAAGTTGAAAATGTAAAAAATGGTAGTATGAAGTAAGAATATAAGAGAAAATTACAGTTTTGACCCTTATACTATACCCTTTTCACTTTTTGATTTAGGTCCTTAATTTTTTTTGCACCCGCATTTGGTCCTCAACTAATCGATACTACTTTTACAGTTTCCATCCACCGTTTGGTTTGATTTTGGAGTTTGATTTTGGATGGAAAAATCAGTTGACCCTGCTATTTCAACCCTTTTCTTAAAAATATTTATGATTTAGCCCCAATTTTAATTTATTCCAACAATTTTGCACCAAAAAAAAAACAAAATTTTAATTGCAAATGTTGCACAAAATGCCCATGTATTAAATTAATTTGCAAAAGGAACCCTGTGTCTCTGCTCTTGATTTCTTCTCCATCTTCTTCTTTCCAATTTTTTTTTTAACATGATACGGACTAAATTGTCCTCGGGGGGTTTCCTAATCAATTATTGGGCCGTGGATTGAGTTTTCACTTGCATTTGGCCCAAAGCCATATCAAGCCCAAGAAGGTGAGTTAGGGCAAATTTGCTTCTCTCTTGCCCATCAAGTATCCTCAACTATAAATAGGGAGTTACTCTCAACTTATTACTCCTATGCTCTCTCTTACATATTACACTCAATTATCTCCCGATAAAAACTGACTTGATCGTCGGAGCTTCTACGCCGGGAAACCCCTCCCGGTGTTGCAGGTACTCCTCCGGCGGAATTTCCGGCAAGCTGTCATCAAAATATCGATCAAGGAGGACGGATCATCATCTCAACAATTTTGGAGCAAATCAAGTGGCGCCGTCTGTGGGAAAAGATCTCGAGCTAGGACGTGAGATGATTTGATTTTGGAGTCTTCTCTATGAGGTTGGAGAATATGAGCTGCCTCTGATAGCATCTGATAGCAGATCTAAAGGGACGATCGAAGAAGGGCGGTTCAGAATATTTCTCGGGGAGTTTTTTAACGGGAAACCAAGAAAGAGACTCAACAAATCTTGTGCTTTGAATCTAAGTCTGATGAATCGATAAATTACAAAGAGGAGAATCCAGATCTGGTGAATCGACCGAAATCTAGAAAGAAAAATAAATAAGAGCAGATTCTCGAGATAAAGACCATGAAACGAGTTCAAATCCCAAGTCAAGAGCTTGACGAATCAGGGTTGGAAGAGAAAGGAGAGAAGCAGCAGTCAACCCCGTCTCAGTGCTCGTCGGTCCATGACCACAGAGCGAAGTCTCGCCGACCTCGTCTAAACGAGATCGAATCTCACAAAACCGGGATTTGTTGAGCCGTCTCTCGCCAAACCCATGCTCGCCTACCGAACGTCGGCCGAGCTGAATCTCGCAGGCTCATCACCTCGACATCCGATCCTCTTCACTTCGCCGAAGCCCAGAGCCGCCAATTGAGCAATAGCTCGGTCAGTTGTTTTCTTTCGTACCGACCGCTCCAAATCTGACCGTCTAAGGCTGTCAACCATTAGCAATCGAAAGAAAGGGGATGTTAATTTTGAAGCAGATCTGAAATCAATTTAAACGGCCCGAGTTGATGAAGTTTGTGAAGGAATTCTACCGAGCTTACCGTGCACTAGCAGAAAGGTACAAACACACCACGGGTGAACCTCGCCGAGCCCATCGAACCATATCGGAGGCATTTCCCGAAGAAGTACCCTTCGAACTTGGGTTAAAAAAAAAAAAAAAAAAAAAAAAAAAAAGGAAAAAACGGGAGTAATGAAGTCTTTTCTGTTCTTGTTTTGGGAATTCATGGATGTTGCACCCTCAATTCAGAAGGTCCTTAATTACAGTTTTGACCCTTATACTATACCCTTTTCACTTTTTGATTTAGGTCCTTAATTTTTTTTGCACCCGCATTTGGTCCTCAACTAATCGATACTACTTTTACAGTTTCCATCCACCGTTTGGTTTGATTTTGGAGTTTGATTTTGGATGGAAAAATCACTTGACCCTGCTATTTCAACCATTTTCTTAAAAATATTTATGATTTAGCCCCAATTTTAATTTATTCCAACAATTTTGCACCAAAAAAAAAACAAAATTTTAATTGCAAATGTTGCACAAAATGCCCATGTATTAAATTAATTTGCAAAAGGAACCCTGTGTCTCTGCTCTTGATTTCTTCTCCATCTTCTTCTTTCCAATTTTTTTTTTAACATATCTTCTTCACCTTCAGAGATCAGCGATTTCATAGCGATTGAGTTTTAGTAAGAGGAAAAGTCAGGCGCACACAATATGTGTGAGGTGTGTGGCCGCCGCAGTTTCCACCTTCAGAAGCCGCTTCTCCACCGCAAATTCCAATTACAGAAAATGTCGGTGGCAGGGATAAAGGGGTTAAACAATGGACGGTGGGTGGTGGGTGGTTGAGCAAGAAGGAGCCAGAATGTGGTGGAGGAGGGATGAAAAATGGGGCCGTAGTTTCAAAGAGCTCCGACGGTGTAGTCTGGTGTTGGTGGGTGGGTGGTGGTGGGGAAGAAGATGACTCACCCTTCTTTTTCTTCTTTTTCTTTTTATTTTTAATTGATATTTTTTTTTTCTTAAGATATTGGTCATTGGTTACAAAACTTCTTAGGTCATTTCTAATGGAGTCCACAAATCTCCATATTTTAGGGACTTTGTTAAAAAAACTCAACACCAATGGAGGTCCTAAAGACTATACCTAAAGTTTCTAAATATTTTTCTATATTTGGGATCGCATATAGAGACTCTAACTTAAAGTCGTTCCAAGGTAAATTCCCAAGCTTCTGAATTCAACTTACTCTTTACATCCATTGGAAGATTCACGGGCTTGCAATCTGCATAGTTAGAATCATACAGTAATTTCAAAGTATACTGCATTCGAGACAAAGTTATACTAGTAGTTGATTGAGCAATTTCGAGTCCCAAAAAAACCTTAAAGAACATAAATCTTTCAATTTAAGCTTGTTACTCAAATCAATCTTAAGCTGGGCAAAAGGAGCAGTAGAAGGACAGGACCTGCTATAATCAAATCATCAACATGAACAAGCAAAGCAATAAAGGAGTCACTAGAGCCTCTAGTAAACAAGGAATACTCAGTTTACATTGAATAAAACCCAAAGTAATAACAACTTCTGTAAATTTAGAATTCCAATGTTTTGAAGCTAGTTTTAAACCATAAGGAGACTTGTTTAACTTGCAAACCATATTGGAACCAGAAGAAAGTGAATCAGGAGACATGTATCCTAAAGGCATTTGCATATAAACTTATTCCTTTAGATCACCATTTAAAAAAGTATTGTTTACATCCAGTTGACGTAATTTCCATTTACGTACAACAACTAAACACAAGAGAAGTTCAACAATAACTAATTTAGCAACAGGGGAGAAAGTATCTATGTAATCAATACCTTCCTACTGAGTGAAGTATCTGACAACAAGTCTGGCTTTTGTACCTATCAACAGTACCATCTTGCTTCCTCTTGGCATTTTTTAATCAAAAAATAGAGACCTAGCAACATTTAGAATATGCTCATGTTTTCTTTCCACCACAACATTTTGCTGAGGAGTTTGCATACAAGAAAATTGATGAACAATGCCAAGAGAAGCAAACAATTCAGTAAAGACTAATTGTGGAGCATTATGAGATCTGGATACCTTGTTTATCAAATTGAGTTTTAATCATATTCAAGAATCAAGGAATAACAGTGATAACATCAGACATGTGTTTGAGCATATGAATCCAAGTGAACCTAGAATGGTCATTAGCTAGAGTAACAAAGTACTTATAACCATTATAACAAAGAAGTTTGCATGGGCCCCACACATCATAGTGAATCAAATCAAAACTAGCAGGAGAAAAATGAGTGATTTTATTGAATGAAAACACAAATCTTTGTCAACAGAGACAGGATCAATGGCAACACTGCTTTTCAACAGACTAAGTTTTTGAAAAGGCATGTGATGCCACACAGTAGAAGAAACTTTATTACATAATAGAAGACTGATTAGTGAATAAGGAAGAACAATTTATCTGAGACACGAGAAACTGAGCCTATGTCTTGTCCTGAAGATGCCATTTAAGATGAAAACATGGCCATAAGTTGCTCACATTATATTACAATGTGGGCGATCTTTCTTCTTGAAATTCATGTTGCAGAACTGGTTATTGACTGGAGGTCTGCGAAAACTACCATCATTCTTGACAGCAAAACTTGCCACCATGGAATCAGATAAAACAGGAGCAGCAGTAACAGCACGTTACGTTGTCTTTTCTTTTGAGAAACAAAAACAAACACTCTGCTTACCTTCAATGCATGTCTTTGGAGACGGCATTGATTAACCAGGACATTACCATATTGTTATTTCGAATCCAAGCACTTTGAGTAATCGGTTCTTCACTGTCGGGATCAAAGGAAATTGCATCGGTGACAAAAGCCAACCTTGTTCTTCATCATTAGTGACATAATCATGGAATGTGACCAAGACGCATAGTTGTCCTCTATCAACGCTTGAGAAACAAGAACTAAATTGGGACCATCCGAAGAATGAAGATGGAACGGACTGAAGACGTCGATCAATGGGGGAGCGAGTAAGCGCCACTCATGAGAATTCGAAAGAGAAATTTCTACGAAACTGAGAAATTGAAGCGGAATATCTATCTGATTAAAGAAAACAAAGCAGAAAAACGAGAAATTAAAACTGATACCATGTAGAAATATGAAAACCGTAATTGAACTCCATTAATGGAAAGAGAAAAATAAATTTATCCGCTGGGATTATTCATTGAAGAAGAAGAGAAAAGGTGAGTTGTTACAATATCCAGTCCAGCTATTCATTATATAAATCCTAACTAACCGTAAAAGTGCTAGTTACAAATAAAGTGCTACTCATTACATTACAACTTATGCCGTGGTACACAAAGTAATAACTACAAATAAGAAGGACTAAAATACAATAAACCAAAATCCAACAATTAGCATCCGCCCCTGTCAGGAGATATGGGCCTTTGAAACTTACAAGGGGTATTTTGTATTTATTGCTTTTATAGGGACCAAATTAGTACATTAATGTTTCTGGAGGGGTATTGGCAATTTACTCGACTTTTGTTTGCTAAAGATGAAAATTGAAAACAAATGTATCGAATTTTCAGTTCGGATAAATATATACGCACAACTTTATACATAAATAATACATACACAGTACACACGCGAAGAGAGAGAGAGAGACTGGGGCAAAATTGAAAGAAAGCTGAAAATAAACCAAAAGGGAAGAGAAATGGGGTCGGCGCCCACGCGCAGCGAAGTGCTTTTCCTCTTCCGGTCACTCCTTCGGACGGCGCGTCAGTTCACGGACTACAATATCAGGGAGTACGCCAAGCGCCGTACTGTCGACGCCTTCCGCCACAACATGCGCATCTCCGACCCGGCGGAGGCGGCCACCGCCTTCGCCGAAGGGAAGTCGCAGCTCGAGGTGGCCAAGCGCCAGGCCGTCGTTTACTCGCTATACGCTCCTCGAGTCAAGAGCGTTATGGAAATGAATTAATCAACCACTCTCGATTTTATTCGTAATCACCCGTTATCGCCATTATTAGGTCAGTTCTTCTTTTTCAGTGCTCTTTTTACAGCTTCAGAAGTATCTTCGATTTGTAATTTTCGAGGTTTTATCTAGATAGATTTAATTTCAATTTCATCAGGTTTTTTATTTAATTGCGTTAGTTCGCTTTTGTTTGCTGCTTGTAGTGTCTGATATTTGTGTTAAAAAAAGGTTAATTTTTGTGTTTTTCGAATAATATATTTGCTTGATTTAGGTTTCGTTGAATGAAAATAAATTTGGGTACTTTTCGTATGTGAGATTCTATGGATTTGAAGCATAATTTTGAAAATATAAGGAAAATGATCTTCTCGTTAGGGTTTCTTTATCTTGTTAGCTTGCTTAATCGCATATAAGCAGCGATATCTGTTGAACGCGTTGCTGCATATGTGCAATTTTTTCGGTAATCGAGTCTTCATAGGCCTTCAGATTATAAAGCAACCTAATTTCATAAGCAAAGTAGTGTTTTACATAGGAGCACACTGTAACACTACTTTGCACGACCATTTTTTTTACACGAAACATGCAATTACTTTGCCGTGTTTTCGATTTTGAAGCGAAATAGTTGTTCATTTCTCATGCCTGCCAGCTTATATTTGATAGTACTACCAGTTGATGGTCGCATAAAGCGTGTTATTGGAGTGGGTAAAACATATCTATTATTTACCCTAGAAAGGATCGAAGAACAAGAAATAGAACTTATGTTATCAGAAAAATCAATTAGATTGATGTTTCCTTTCAAATTTGAACTAACCTGACTGGATTATAGTGTTGATTTGTAACAACTTATTTACGGCAAGCTTTATGTTTCTTTAACGTGTCTAGATCTTGTAAGAAGGTGACACGCCTCAGAAAAAATCTGCAAGAAAAATTATCATATACAAAAAAAATGGCAGATTTCGGAATACAAACTTGAAATTAATTGGCTGAATATTGTTACCTTAGGCCTGTTGAGAAATAGTCTTTGGATGACTAAGGTTCATGCTTGAGATACCTCTTCGCCGTTTCTCGAGAATTTCAGCTGCTACTCAGTTGCTGATGTTGATATCCTAGGTTTCACTCGTCTAAATTTGCTGTTCTGTACATAATTACTTTATTCAGAAATTGAAGCCTAATCAGTTTAAATATGTTATGTTACCGAACATCAAATACGACCAATTATTTAACCAGCTATGGCTTATCTTATCAACCAAAGAGTCTTTAGTGTATTCGTATCAAACCGAGCATGTCAAACAGACTACTATGACTACTGAATTGTGTTTTGAAGACTTTTTAAACGAGTTAGTGATCGTGCAGCTCGCTCCATTAGCACGTTTGATTATCCGATCCATGCGATTGTAAACTAGTGTTACAAATTGTGTTTATGTTTAGAGATTCCTTACACTGATTTTTATATTTGATTTTTCGTATGATGGAAAGGTTGCATACAAAGATAGTTACAAATTATACGGAATTGTACGTTTATCTTCAGCCTCTTATACTATTCTGATTTTACCTTCCAGCAGTTGTTGATGAAAGAGGAAAAGACGAAGAACACTTGCTTATTTCTTGCCCAATCGATGGATCAGCTATGAAGTTACTGATTATTGGATTTATGTATTTTTCTACGCTTTAGTGTTTCTTACTCGGATATTAAAGAATAACTGCCTCCTTCACCGAGACACATGCGCGAGATAAAATGTTTAATATCCACAGTTGTGGTATTAAATTAAAGTATGATTTTTAATATTATCGATTTCTTCTCATATATATTGTTGTCCCTTCTCTCTCCTGTACTACATAAAAACTGCGGGGCACAGGAATACGCTGAGGTGGAAATTGATGTCGAAAATTAAATATGTGCTTAGCGCATCTGATAATACCGTTTCGAGCAATATAGCTCTATAGCTGTTTTAAGGAGTTGGATAATAAACCTGCAAAGTCCTAATTGTACTCAATTGTGTAAGTAAGGGACCAAATGATGATGTGGCAATATGAAATAATATTTATAAGTTATAATTACATTACCTATGGTTGATACCTGTGCACAAAATTGAAGTTCAAAACTGGAAGCAAGTATTCATTAACCAACGAGCAAAGAATTTGGTTTGCTCAAATATTTAATATCTTTTGGTAATTTCTTCATTTTTCCTCTATATATTTTCACTTTATTTTTGGGGAATGGTGCGGTGTTCTAGAACAAATTTGAAAAATAAAGTAATGTTTTTGGATAAATCGTACTATCTGTAATACCTTGCAAATCATATACGAGATGTAAATTGTGCCTGATGAATTATGTCGGACCAATTCGATCAAGAAAGTGTATATAGGGGATTCCAGATTTTTGACATCAATTTGTTTTTTTTTACCCTACCAACTTGGTCACTATTGCGAGGGTTTTGTTTATGCTACAGACGGTGAAATACACCGTGTGATCCTGCACCATTGATCTACACTTAATAACACACACACAATCATGTGTACGTGTGTGTGTGTTGTCGGTAGTTATTTATATAAATATATGGTGTAAAGTCATGCACTCTGAGGTAAAAAGAGATTCAAAATCAATCCAAACATAGGGCTTACATAAACTGAATTTACTACACGCAATCTCTCTCTCTCTCTCTCTCTCTCTCTCTCTCTCTCTCTCTCTCTCTCTCTCTCTCTCTCTCTCTCTCTCTCTCTCTCATAACTCAATAAATAGCATTGACAGCAATGTGTCAAAGTAAGTAGTGATTAGTTGATTATGTTAATGGTCAGAGAAACAGAGTACTTTAACTGCAAGAACCTCTATTGTGTCGAAAAAAGCAGGCAAGAGTAAATTCTGATACTTTGTCCAATCCTCTTGTACTAAAAGTTTTAACCATATTAATTGTTTTACACAGCAAAACAGCAGCAATATACACTGCCCTTCAATTTAATTTACATGCACACGTTACAACCTAACATAGCCTCTTTTACCACCCTCCTATACTATTACTACTACTACCTCGTGGTTTAATTTAATTTATCCAGTGCAACTATATGGTTGATTTCGTATTAAAAAAGAAAAAAAGAAACACAACTTTTAATCGACTGATGCGTTGATGCTGATATAACTTTTAGCGACAAATTAAAGCTAGTAATATATAACAAAGGGCAACTAACAAAGAGTAGAAAGAAATAATTAGAGATAGCAAATAGATCATATTGTACATATAGTATTACATTGTCAATTATGCAGAGGGTTCGGCCCGCTTGGAACTAGTCTTTTCTCGACGCCGTATCTTGGGTCGATTTCGTCGTCACTCTCGCTACGTGGTGGTGTTGGTGGCTGTGGATGTGGGTGGTGCTGGTGAGTTTGAAGGAGGAGGCGAGGCGGCCTTGTCGGAATATATTTGTGCCGATGAGTTTCTTGTAGTACTGCGCTCGAACATGTCGTATTTGCTAGAGCTATTAGGACTATTATAATGACGACTTTATCCCGGCGACTCGTGGAGGCGGTGGTTGATGGTGAGTTCTTCATGCAGAGAGAGAGAGAGAGAGAGAGAGAGAGAGAGAGAGAGAGAGAGAGAGATGTGGTGAAAGTGAAATTTTTGGAATAAGAAGAAGAGCATGATGAAAATGAAAGCTAGAGTATTTAAAGCAAAAACAAGTGACCCATGAACCATGTACCTACACCATAAATGCTACAATGAATGAGGTTAGAAAAAAGGTTGTCTTTTTTTTTTTTTTTTTTAAGACCACGAAACTCTAGCTACGCAATTGACAGAGCTGGGGGAGGGGTTTTGCCTTTGGCATGCAATAACTTTGGATTGCTTGCCCTATTTATTAATTAATGTCAATACTTTCTTAATATGTGATAACAACCAACTACTTTGTTTCGACTCCAAAAAATTAGCCATTTGCAGGTTTATACACACACTCCACAAAAAAAGAAATTAATATGATAATATAGTGTATTCATAAAAGGTGATATTTAAATTTTCTTGATGTTTGATTTGACATATAAAGATTAATAAAGGCTCGTTTCGGTTCTTTTCAGTGGCGAAACCTGCATAAGACTGTGAGGGCCGTCGTCTCCCAAAAACCCTAGTATTTTATTTAAAAATTTGTAATTTTTCAAGTAGTGTAGTATTTGTCGGTCTTGTAAAAAAAATTAGTGTATATTTATTTTCTACGGAGACGAAATTTAGGCTCTACGACTCTGATTCGATAATCATGAGTTGTCAAATGATGGAATATATATCTAGTTTGTGAGACAAATCAATCACTTCTTTTTTGTTTTGTCATAGATTTCAAATCCTTGTACTCGTTTATAAGAGATGTGACCACTTATAATTACTTCTATTGAGTGTTCAGAAAACAATCAATAAAAAAAATAATAAATAAACCTAGTTAGTAGATACCTCTAATATCATGTAATAAATAATATGGAGTGAGGTTTGATTTCAAATATATTTCATTTCAAAACTAGAAAATTCAACACAAGCATATATATCTCTCAAACTATATATGAATAAAAACAAAGCATTCCAACAATTCAAATTACAAAGTACATTGGTAAAAATACAGTGCTTCTTGCAGTTATTAACACTTTATCGAACGTAATTAAATCTTGATTTGCGTATAAATGCAATCAAAGGTAAAAACAACATACAGAAAACGATCCCAAGTCGTGTCTACTTTCCGAGCAAACGACGTGTGCGCCGATTAGCACCTTGCACTCGAAAGTTCAGCTCATCAACATCATCTTCAACATGATCCAACGCTTTGTTCTGCCTGCATTCGTAATTAAAAAAAACGCAATTAAATAAAAATAATAAAGTAATAAGTCAAAAAATAGATAATCGTAAATGGAATAACGCTAACCTCTCAATCTCGGATCCCATGTCAACAGCCATACTCTTTAAATCTCCCAAGATATTGCTTAAATCTTCAAAGGCATCATCTTGTTTCAACTTTTCCACCTGTCATAAACCGACACGAAAAACGGGAATTCAGAATCCTAAAAAAATTATATATATTGGATTTCGAGAAAAATTAAATGAAAAACCAAATTATATATACCTCGACTTTCTGCAACGCGTTAGTTGGTTCAATAGGTGGTGGTTTACGTGTGTGAGATCTTTCATGAGAGGTAGAAGAAGTCAATCCCAATTTTTCTCTCTGCTCCAAATGGTTACCCTTTCGGTGTACAGGGTCATCTACACAGGACCACCAAAAGTATTGAAAACCGTAAGTCATGGTGTAAAAAATGGGACCACGTGCTTTACATATTGTTTATTATATAAGAATATAATAAATTAGTGTTGTCGAAAAATAAATACCTCTAGTGATTACGGGGCCTGAAATTTCTTTATTCTTCTTAGGCTTCCATGTCTTGGAGAACATTCCACCCAGACTTCCGAGAAGCTTCTCCCCCTAAATTCGATTGCCAAATTATTAATTAAATTTACTGATGAACAACGAGAGATGATAGCATAATGATAAACGAATAGCAATTATGCATAAATCGTATAGTCCATACTCCAATAATATCAGTTGGTAGGTCAATACTATAATCTATTATTTGTTTCATACATAAACGAATATACCAATTTCTCCAATTGCAACTAACACGAATTACACTAAAAAAAAAATAATAAATAAATAAAAATAAGCATGGTGATTATACTGATCTCCACACCCCAACACAGATATTCGTTATAAGAAAAATAAAAATAATAAAAAAATAAAAATAATAAAAAATAAATAAGAGATTGGTGTAAATGAGAAAATCATAAATGGAAAAGTTGCCCGCCACCTAATGTATCCAACGAAGAGAAAATAAAGAATAACTTCAAACATATTTCTTGATGTTGCTGCTTTTTTTAATTTTAATTTATGTGTGTGTGTCAGTGTGTGTGTGTGTGTGTGCGCGTGTGTGTTCGTTTAATTTAGCAGTGATACCAGATGTTCACAATATCGTGAAAACATGTAAAGCTCAAAGGAGGCAACAAATGAAGGTTCCATCATGCATTATCTATTAATCCTCACAAATACCAAACACAAAGAAAAATCGAGCCATTTTCCATCTTCCGACATTGCAAATTTCCGTGCATGCATTAACAGAATAAAAACTGGCAAAAAAAGCTCAATATAATTAAAAAAAAAAAAAAGACAAACATACCCTGCTCAAATCATGGTCAATCTCAGCAGCAGTCATGTGAGTCCTCGTAATTTGCTCTCCCTGCTGATGCAAAGTAACCAAAGTCTTGGTCGCATCTTCTCTCATATCCTCAGCAATTTTCAGACAATTGTTCACCGTTTTGGTAGTCTCTTCTGATTTATACACGGCGTAACTTTCCAGTTCCTGTACACTCTGGTTATCGAATCCGCCAGACTCGCGAAAATCGTTCTTGTATTTGTTTCTTGCCGATGAAGTAACAGATGTTTGAGATGATGATGACGATGAGGTCCCTTTAGTAACAACATCGTCGTCGAAAAGACTACTCCTCATATTTGATGTAATAACAGAAGGTTCCGACGATGTTCTTGCAGCGGTTTTAAGGGTTGGCTGCTTATTGATGTCCAGCTCATCATCCGAATCGAAAGGATTGGCAGCAGCCGGCTTAACAAATCCGGGGTCGGCGGATTTGTGCTTCGAAAGCTTATGTAAGGGAGATTTCATGTGTCCAAACATTTTCGAAGCGGCGAAAGAATTTCGTATCGAATTAGGCTACCTTTTTTAACTCGGGCAAGGTGCGCGTTTGATCAATAAAAGAAGTCGTCTGTGTTTCGACGAGAACCTGAAAGTACATAAAACAAACAGTGTAAGAATCATACATAGGCAACAAACATCGCTGGGAAGAAGAATATAAACCCCGTACAATTGAAACTTCAACTAAACGAAAACAGAATCAAGAACCATAAAAGAAAAGTAAAGGTCCCGACAAAATTAGACAGAAAAAAAAAAAAACCAGGATCAAGAACCATAAAAACGGACAAAATCCTTCGATTACTTTCTTCGGTAACGATCCAAATCTTACACTTCTCGATGAAGGATAAGTGCGATATAAAAAGCATCGAAACTTTGCAGTATTACATAATTCACAACCGAAAGACCTTTTGTTCATTCTTTCCCCTTTTTACTTTATTCCCCTTTACAATTGATCATGATACAAAGGTAACCCATACCCCATAAACATACGATTGGATCAACTGAAGCAAATTAACCCAGAAAAAGGGAAATTGAACAAAGTCAAAAGTGCATACAATATATTTACGAGAATACCAACTCTTTCCTTAACCCTAGAATCAGTTCAACAAACATAAACCGCACATATAAGCTGACAAAATCACACCATCTACTTACGCAATAAGAACTTAAATTGGGGGGTTTTTTTTTCCGATCATAGAAAAATCAATTAACCCAGGACAACAAATCTAATTCAGGTAACGTACATATTAAGGAAGAAATCATGGCGGGAATACCTGAAATTTCACGAAAGCTGAAACGAATAATCTTTGACTTTCGGTAGAAATGAAGAACCCTCCTTCCAGAAAAAAAAATTCAACCAATTCTAGAGTGCGGAAAAAATGGGATAAACTAGAGAGAGAAAGTGGGAGAAGAATGAGAATTTAGAAATGGATTCCATCGATTTATAGTATATAAATATATGAAAAAACGAGTACATTGAAAAATCTTCGTCCGTCGGGGGAGAATTGGTAAGAGTTGGGGTGAGTTGAAACTGGCACGAAACTGCAGTTTGTAGAAACATTCAATTATTCAAAATACTCGCTTACTTTTAATGATTTTTAATATTTTTCTTTTACCCATTATTTATTTTTTAGATAATTTAATTTGCACAAATCACTTCTTTAACATTTTTTTATTACTAATATGTATGTCTTTGCCAGATTAATTATAAAATGTATCTAGGGCTCGTTTAGCTTAAATTATTTTAAACAGCTGATAAACTATTATATTCAATAAGCTGTTTTAAGAGCTACGTCTTAATTTTAGAATTAATTTTTAAAGTATTTGGATATTGGTCTTATAAACTTAGTTATAAGATCTTAAATTAAAATGTGGCTGCAGATATTTTTTTTTAAGAGGATCTTATTAGTTCTCCAACGGCTTATTTTTTTAATTTTTAAGATCTATTTTAATAAATAATCTGAGAAAACTTATAAACTCTAAAACATCTTATAAGTTTTTTATAAAGATTATAAATTTAGCCAAACAAACTATTATAAGTTACTGCACTTCTTTTTTACTCCATAGGTGAACCTATATTCAACGTTAATATGCATTCCACTTGCATCTACAATTAATTCTCAAATTAAAGAGGGATAGTGAAAGATAATGACTGAGGAGAGAGATAAGTGGGAGGCTTTTGGGGATATATTAATGAAGATAAAGGGCAGTTTAGTCTAAGATCATATATATATGTTTTTTTAAATAATAACTAATTGCATTCTTAATCCATGTACATAGCAGAAAAAATATTAATAATGAGGGAACAAATTAAATATAGTATTTTTTATCAGAATTTTGAGCTTCGGAATTCATATTTCAAGTTTATGCTTTCTTCGCCATAATACAGGAATTTCCACACTTCGTGTTATTGTGTGCACCAACAGATGCTCGTCCTGTTATTAAATAGCCTTGAATTACGAGAAATCTAATTTTATTTTTGCATTTAAAATACGAAATCGGTATTGGACAAATTGTTGAATCCCGATTCCGAATGATAATTTTAAGAGTTGGTACATAGCTTTCGTACTTTATATTTCTTACAGAAAAAAAAAAATTTAAAAAACAAATATTCTTAAAATATCACTTCAACTACATCACGACTTCAGAAGGCTCTAGCAACTGCCCTAATAGAAAATGTTAATTACATAACTTTAATTATTATGATCTGGCGCTAGGGTTCCAACTTCCAATAATACCCCTCCTTTTTATTTCATTGATGAGATGATTTGAATTTTAATAAACTAGTAATCATGCCCGTGCGTTGAACGGGACGTATTCAACAAAAGGAAAAAAGTAATTGTTTAAATAAATGATAGTACAAATTGTAATAAAAAATCTATCAATTAATATTGAAATATATATATGAAATTCAAATTACACTACTATTATCTTATTTTATTGTAGCACACATTTTTCATCCTAAATCGGTATATATATATATATATATATATATATATATATATATATATATATAGACACACACACCGAGTGTCAATATATAAAATATATGTCAAATAATAAAGAATACAAATTCAATAAAGGGTACGACAATTTTAAATACCAATTGTTTCTTATTTCAATACCGCCTAAATAATAAATATGTAATGACATTTATACCTTTAATGAAAATCAATATCACACAAATATAAAAAATCTCATTTTTCTTTCTTTAATACTCCAGACACAACACACTCCTCTCTTTCTTCTTCACAAACCCTCCCTCCTACTCATGTTTCTTCTTCATCATCCTCCTCACCCTCCTTCTCTTCCTACTCTTCTTCTCGTCCTCATCCTTCTCCTTTTGCTTTTTCTCCTCCCCCCTCCCCCTCCTTCTCCTCTCCCTCCCTTCTTCTTCTTGCTTCTTCTTCATGCTTTTTCATGTTTCTTCTCTTCCGCTTCTTCCGTATCTTCTTCTTATCCATCTTCCGTTTTTTCCTCTTCATCATCTTTCTCTTCTTCCTCTTCGTCATCCTCGTCTTCTATCTCCTCCTCCTCGTCCTCCTTTTCTTCGTCTTCCTCTTATACATCTTCCCGCCTCTTCTTCTTTTTCTTCTTCCTCCTCCTTGTTGTTCTTCATTTTCTTATTCCTCTTCCTCTTATTCTTCCTCCTTGTTCTTCCTTTTTTTCTTCTTTCTCTTCATCTTTTTCTTCTTATTCTTCTATCTCTTCTTCTACTTATTCCTTCTTCTTTTTTCTTCATTCTTCTCAGTCTCATTTCTCCTCATTCTGGCCTCGTCCTCCTCCTCGTCCTCGTCCTCCTCCTCCTCCTCCTCCTCCTCCTCCTCCTCCTCCTCCTCCTCCTTCTTCTTCTTCTTCTTCTTCTTCTTCTTCTTCTTCTTCTTCTTCTTCTTCTTCTTCTTCTTCTTCTTCTTCTTCTTCTTCTTCTTCTTCTTCTTCTTCTTCTTCTTCTAGTTCTTCTTCTTCTTCTTCTTCTTCTTCTTCTTCTTCTTCTTCTTCTTGTGCTTCTTCTTCTTCTCCTTCTCTTCTCCTTCTCCTCCTCCTCCTCCTCCTCCTCCTCCTCCTTATTCTCCTCCTTCTTCTCCTTCTTCTTCCCCTCTTTCTTCTCCTTCTCCTTCTCCTTCTCCCCCTTCTTCTTATTTTTCTTCTACTTCTGCTCCTCCTCATCCTCCTGCTCCTTCTTCTTCTTAGAAAGAAATTGCTTACGTTGAAAAATGTTGGTGAGGAGAAGAAGAAGACAAAGAAGAAAAAGGTGAAAAGCCTCGGCATTCACTCAGCCATGGCAAAACTATGCATACTTAGACAGCCGGCAAATAAAATAAAAAAAAAGAAAAAAAAAACTGCTAACAAATGGAGAGAAAATAAAATAATAAAAGAAAATGCCATAATATGTATTTACTAAAATACACCTAAGTTTAGGTTTAGGTTTAAGTTCAAAATATCGTGCCCGTGCGTTGCACGGGGTCACATTGAACAAAGGAAAGAAAATAATTGTTTAAATAAATGATAGTACAAATGTAATAAAATATCTATTAAATAATATTGAAATATATATATATATGTATTATGGTGCTGTGACCTTATTTTATTGGAGTATATATTTTTCTTCCTACGCTAAATATATAAATATATATACACCAAATGTCAATGTATATGTAAAATATATGTTAAACAATAAATAATACAAATTTAACAAAGGGGATAGTTAATTCAAATACCAATTGTTTCACTACAATACCGCCTAAATAATAAATCGGTAATGACATTTATACCCTTAAGGAAAATCAATTGCACACAAAAATACAAAATCTCATTTTTCTTTCTTTAATACCAAACACACAAACCCCTCACACCCCTCTGTTTCTTCTTCACAAACTCTTCCTCCCACTCATGTTTCTTCTTCCTCTTGTTGTTGAAAATACACAAATCTCATATTTATACTAATAGGAACTAAGTACTGTTTAGATATATGAAAAGACATAAGACTAAATTCATTGTTCTTCAAGATACATCTTTAATTATCCAAATTCTGAAACTTCATTTTTTGGATGTCAGAGAGTCAGATTCACCTTATTTTAATTTGACTTGTCGAACGTAGCCTCAAATAAAATAAGAATACATCTCTCATTCCATATCTTGTTGATACACAAATAGACCACCAAAAACAAAATGCCACGAATTAAAAGAGTATTTACTTGGCTTGGGTGATAATACTTGGCTAATTAGTAATCATAAGAATGCAAGACTCTTATGTTTCTTTCACATAAAATGATCTTCTTCTTCAAATATGCAGAATCCACATTTGAAATAAAGCTAAACCCGAGTCATAAGTAATCTATTGCTGTAGAAAAAAAATTACGAATAAATTTAATAACCTAGTTTTTCTGAAAAAATAAAATCCGTCGTTTTTGTGTAAAAAAACAGAAGATTGCAGGAAATATGAAAATCCCAATTACCTCTATGGCCCCAAAAACAATTATTTGCCACCATATGTCAAATATTGCAGGAAAGAATATGCTAAGAACAAACTGGTGGCTGCAAAAAAAAAAATTTAAAAACAAAAAAAAAAATTAGTTGAAAAGGTATTTGCACAATATTAAATTATGTACCGTGGTGAATGGTGATATGAAGAGAAGAAACCAAACGTGGGAGAGCGATGGGGCTGGGGAAATAGGGAAATGACGTTAGATATATATATACAACACACGATTTACAGAAGTTATAATTATATAATCAGATGTAAGTATTTAACACACAATTCTTTGGGTGGGAAGTTTTTTAACTGAGGAATTCATCATGGTCATGTATGTTATTTATAAAACCGAACATGATAGGTTTACGAAGTTTTAAAGAAGAACGATCGTGAAGGCAGTTCGTGTGTGAAATTAAGAAGAATAAAAAATAAATAAATAAATAATCTTATATTAACATTTTTCTTATCATGTGTGAAAGTGTGGTGTCTTTTTTTCTTTTTTAAATGTTGTGATATTGCAGCAAAAGAATCCATAAATAAGGGGAATATAGAAGGGAAAAAAATAACTGCCCCTAGAACTACCAAAATATTAAATAAATAAAAAAATTAAAGAAAAAACTACCGACTAAGAGTGGAAAAATATCAAAAATATTAGTTGGAGTGGAATTATACCACTACCCAAAAGAATAGGACAATATTCATGCAAATTATTTATTTTAAATTAGAGATATATAAATTAACAAAATTACCCCTAGGTTTAGGTTTAGGTTTTAGTTCAAAATATCTTCTTTTTATATATAAGATAAAATATCAATCCTATCTTACTATGATCTAATTGTTTCTAATAAAAGCTTTTAACTATGTTTATTGAGTTTACTTCTGAGTTTAGTAAAATGAACAAAGATGTGAAGTACATATAATAAGGAACAAAAGATAAAGGGTAAATTCCACTTTACCTCCTTGTACTCTGCCTAAGAACCACTTTACCCCTTTGTACTCTTAATTTTGTTGATTTACCCCCTTGTATTTGTATAATTTCTCAATACAACCCTCTTCGTCAACTTTTTTCGATTTTGACTCTGACGTCATTTGGTCAAGAGTCAAAATATTGACGTAAATATTGAATTTTTTCGATTTTGACTCTCGAGATTAGAAAAGAGAAAGTTTCACACATTCATATATTTTTTTTTCTTTGCACTGGGTGGAATCGATCAATTTTTGGGTCTTGATTTTTACTAAGTTAGGGCTTCAATTTGGGGATATCTTGGAAGGGGAAGTGGTGGGAGAAGAAGAAATGACAATATTGACGGAGGAGAAACGACGTGTTATAGGCATGGGCAATTTTGTAATTTACAGAGTTGACCAAATGGCGTTAGAGTCAAAATTGACAAAAAATGAAGGAAAGGTCTGTATTGGGAAATTGTACAAGTACAAGGGGGTAAATCGATAAAATTGAGAGTACAAGGAAGTAAAGTGACTCTCAGGCAGAGTACGAGGGGTAAAGTGGAATTTACCCAAAGATAAAATAAGAAATTTGAAGGGGTCTATTTTATTTATTTATTTATTTGTTTTTCTACAATTGTTATTTGAAGCGCATGAGAGTAGAAGGGTCCGGTCAGCTCAGCTTACTCAGTCAACCTCCAACAAATTCGACGTAATATTAAATTCATCCACTAGCTTTCGATATTTACCCAAAAGCCCATTAGCACAAGAATTCACCTCTCGGGAAAATCTATCTTATGGAGGGGTATGTTAGTAATTTAGCATGAAATTTTGACATGTCAAATAAAATAAAGGGTAAATTACAACCAACCCAAGGTATAATCAATTTACGAAAACACCCCTCTTGTTTGGATAATTATATATACCCCTCAACTATAATTTTTTCTTAGACCTCCACCCTTATGGTGTCAAATTCAACATAATCATGTAGATTTCGTGGAATGTGCTCTGGTTTGTACCGTTTTGTGTAAAAATACAGTTTCTGATGCACAACAATCTGATAAATACAAGCCAAAAAACACATATTATGATCATCTTGCTTCAAAACGTGGAGTTCGAATGGAATAAAACGGGTACAAAAGTGATAATATTCCTTATAATCTCGAAGATTCCACTAAATTTGAAACCGCAAGGGTTGACGTGTAAGAAGATTTATAGTTGAGGGGGTGGTTGTAATTACCAAACATAAGGGGAATTTTCGTAAGTTGACCATACCTGATAGAGGTGGTTGTAATTTATCCTAAAATAAATAATAACATACAAAAAATTTAAAATTTTAATAGTCACATGTATAAATCATTACCTAAAGTATATATTATTTCAAAGTAATAAAAAAGAAGATATATATTCGAACTGATTTACTTGATTTGTGACTGAATGTAATTGTAATCGGTACCTTAAACATATATATACCTTACTTTCATTACAAAAAAAAAAAAGAAATGTGTTCGTGAAGCTTAAAAATTATAGAAAACCACAACGGAAAGTCAAAGGTGGCAGGCTTCTGGGACTATATAATATAAACTCAAAGAAGGTGCACACCAATAAGTCATTTCTTAAGAGCTAATTGCATGGAACCCCCTGTGTAATTTCAAATTGCTAAAAAGGCCCTCGTATTAAATAAATTAGCACATACCCCCTATGTTATTTTTCACAGAGCACACTGCCCATTTTTTCAAAATTGGCTGTTGACTTGTATGCAATTACTAATTTACCCTTACAAAGTAAAAAATGAAATTTAAAAAAAAAAAGAAAAAAAAGGAAAAAGAAAGAAAAAAGAAGGGGCTGCAAAAGAATGAAAAATAAGATGATAATTCTTCATTTAAATCTCTAAGAAGAAGACGACATTTATCCTCTTTGATTCTTAATATTTTTCAATATTAATGCCTCACAACTCGCCGGAATCAAAAGTGTTTCCGTTCAATTTGTCCGGAAAACACTTTCTCCTATCAAATCTACTTCGAACCAAATCCCCACCTTTAGAACTCGCCGGAAGATTTGGCCGGAAAACATCTGCCCCCGTCGAACCTACCTTGGCCCAGCCGTCACCCTTAAATCTCGCCGGAAGAACTTACCCGTAGTCGTCGTTCTTGCCAGAAAACCGTGGTTGAAGCACGCAAGGGCTGAAGATCCTCCATTATCAATGAATGCCGGAGGGCTGGGGTTCTTCAAGAACTCTGTGGTGGCAAAGAGAAATTGGCGATGGAGGAGGAGATAGTCTTGAAGGTGAATAGGAATTAACCTCTGCTACGGACGGTGTCACCGGCGAGCAGAGTGGAGGCGATGGAAGAAATTTGGGGAAGACGTATTCCTTCAGATTTTTTTTTTTTTTTTTACTGTATTCTTTTGTTTGTTTTAAGAAATTTTGAAAATTGCAATTTGATCCAAAAATTTGAATTATTTATATTAAGCACCAATTAGATTTATCTTTATTTATATAAGAAATTCAGAGGGTATTTTTGACTTTTCATACCAAAAAATACACTCTCAGTCGCACAACCCGCGTGTGGATCACACGACATGTTTTCAGGGACTTTTTTGGCTTTGACTAATTTTTATAGGGGGGTTTATGCTAATTTTTTTAACACAAGGGTTTTTTTAGCCATTCGAGATTACACAGGGGTGGTTTTTGCAAAAAACCCCATTTCTTAATTGTCCATGAAAGTCATCTCAATTAAATACAATTTAACATTATATTTAAAAAAAAATAATTAATCGTGCATACTTAAGTCATCTCAATTATAGACCCTGCCATGTCAAACCAAGAGATCTGAGTTGACTTGACCACGCTCCGGGTCGAAATATGATCAAAGGTCAATTTGTTGGTTAACTGGATCCACAATTTTTGACACAAATCTTATTTTTAAGGAGCTTTTAAACAAAACCTCTCAAATATTGCAATAACAAGAAAATGTTCATTCATATTTTCATTTTTTGAGATAACCTTTTTTTTTTTCTAATTTAAAATTGTCATTCCACTACTTTCATCACCATTTCATTTTTATTTTTTAAAAATTAATTTTTTTTTAATTATTTTTAACTTTAATTTTCTTTGTTAGGTATATTAATCTAGAATGATATTAATCAATTAAAGCGTAGTCAATTAAGGAATCGATTAATAAAATTGTAGTTGAATAATGAAAGGGGTTTCTACCGATAAATTCCCAAGTGCAAATATAAAACGCAAGTTAGTTCCCAACCACGTTTCACAAGCGGGTAAGTACCTAAGGGCATCTCCTGTCGATGGGGGGCGGCTCCCCCGGGGCTCCCCCTCCCCCGACCCCGACCCCAACCCATTTCTCGTCCAGCCGATCAATCTCTTTCTTCCAATTTTTTCCATCACCACTCTCACCATATAATAATAATAATAATAATAATAATAATAATAATAATAATAATAATAATAATAATAATAACAACAACAACAACACGTAATGTTAATATAATTAATAGAATATTTACAATAAAATTACTATTTTAAATTAAAAAGATCGAACTAGAGAAAAAATAAACGAGAAAACTGAAGTAAAATAAAAGAAATTAATAATAAAATGAAAATAAATAAAGAAAAAAGAAAGAAAAAAAAAACTAAAATAAAAAAAGAAAAGATACAAAATAACAAAAGAAAAAAGAAATAAAAAAGAAATTGCTACATGGAAAGAGAAGGAAAAAGAAAAAAGAAAAAAAAAACAAAAAAAAAAAACAAAAGGTGGAGCGTGAAGCTCACGTGGGAGAGAGGAGAGTGAGAGCCCAGGGCTTGTGCCTGGGCTCAATTCACCCCCCAGCCACCCCAGCCCCCCACCCCAGTTCCACCCCAGCCTCACCCCCTACTCACTAAACACCCCAGCCCACCCCCACCCCCACCCCTCTCCCAATCCATAGGAGATGCCCTAAATCAAACATAAACATGCAGTTAACTCCCTAGCTCTGTGTACAAAGTTCGAAACACCCTTCACCTTAATTTAGAATTACCTGCACATGTCTGACACACTTTTCCACACACTTTTCACGTACCGTTTGGGAGACATGCTCCTTGCCTTTCAACTATTTGTAGCCATTTAATTTCCGAACCATTTTCTAAATTGTTTCTTTCAGTTTCGAAGCAGTTCTTCCTATCTTTCATTCTTTTTTGCTTGCATAAATACCCACAACGAGGCGGAAAGTGTTAAGACAACAAATGAAAGAAAAGTGATCATTTTCGAAGAAGAAGAATGGTGCGGGCAAAGAAGGGGAAGGAGAAACAATGTTTACCTTATTTTTTTAAGAAATAGATTTTGAAATTTGTTGTTTGTTTTTTTGCTTAAGTTTGCAAAAAACATACTGCATATTCTCATATTGAATGATTTTGCACATTTCAAATAGTGGGTAGTATTCATCAGTGAGATTGGGATTTTCTCTAATGAAAAAAATGAACAAATGGTTCCAATATATGTTGTTTTCTTGTTTATGTTTGCAAAAGTTGTTCATTTGCTGTTGAATTGCATGATTTTGAACACTTTCACTCTTGGGTATCATTCTTCTGGCACATTAGTATTTTCCCGAATCATTTTTGGTCCTAACAAGGGTTTGATTTTGGACATTAAATGTGTTTAAGTAATGTAAGTCGTATTACACAATGGTAGTGCTATTGTTGTTAAACTGTATCAAAACAGGGTAATGGACATTCTTCTGATATAAGTAAATAATATATATTCTATTGCATAGTTAATGTGGTTGTATGGTGTTGAGATAGGCGAGTGTAGGTACAATTACTATAACTATATAGTACCGTTATTTTAGATTATATTTTTGCTGATTATATTTTTTCCTTTATAATCGTAATATATTTGCAGATGATGATGCACAACAAGTTTGTAGGTCCTCTTCTAGCGCTTTCAATGAAGAAATGGACATAATTAAGTCGATGATGACGGCCAGACCTTTTGTTGCGTTGGAGGAAAATCCTTTTGGGCACTTCTTAAACATGCATAAGATGTACTATAGTTTCTTAAAGGTGTCAGTTCTATTGAAAAAGACGTACAACGTGGAGGAACGTACATTCTAGTTTGGAGGTAAAACTATCCCCGTCGTATTTGACCCTAGGGAGTTCTGCATTATGATGAGATTGCAGTGTAAGGGGGCACCCATCGATAAAAACCTGGAAATAGAAACTCCTTTCATTCGTCGTGTTTTTTTGGGTAAATTGACTCAATTGAAGCATCATCAAAGTACTGAAAAACTAGAGGAGTATGTAGTTAAGACCGATCAACAATCCATTAAGGATTATAGTAGGTTGTACATTATTTTTGCTTGCAATGCTTTCTTATTGTCAAAGGGTAACTTTCAACTACCAATGTATGACAAACTGGAGCGAGTATGAGATTTTGCATGGGGAAAATGATATATGATGTGCTTATTGAAAATATTGAGACACACTTGGCTGGAGCATTAGGGTATTTTGACTCTTGCACCATTGGATTATGGGTAAGGAAAAGGATCACTTCGTTGGGGTACACAATAAGTGTTTTCGAATATCCTAGATTTTTTCGATGGTCCGACTAAAAAATACCAGCTGATGAACGTCAAGCTAAACATGTTTTCGGTGAACTCATCAGACAAGGTAACAATATGATTTATGAATTTTCATTATGTTATTTGCTTACCTTGTTTATATGATTATTAGGTTATATCATTCTCCTTGCACAAAGAAGAAAAAGTTCATGGTTTCACCTGTGTAAGAACTATCTGATCATGTTGCTGCTTTGGAGGTCGATGGAAAAGTGGAATCCAAACGTGTAAGTAAAGAGCACTATATATGAGATGGAAATGTCCCATTTGTAAACCAACGTTATGCTGTCGTGTTACTTGTTTACACTAATCATTGTTTATTTCATGTGAACTGGAACATTATTCTGGAAAGACCATACCTGTTTTTGGATATACACAAGTGAAGAGGAAGAATGTGGGATTAACAGAGATAGAAGGGTAGAAGAAGAAACGAAAATCTTTTATTTTTTACAATGAGAAGGAAAAAGAAGAGCAATATCAACGGAAAAAATAAGAGGAAGAGCAAGAGGAAGAATGATGTTGAAGAACTTGGAGTTGAACAAACAAATAAAGATGAAAAAGAGGAGCAAGAAGGAGAACAAGAAGAATAAGAAAATAAAGTAGAAGAAAATTAAATAGAATAAGAAGACGTGAAAGAAGTGGAGAAGAAGAAGAGGGAAAGAAGGTCGACGGAAAGAGAAGACGCATGACAAGGAAAGGGGCGAAGAGAAGGACGCAACATAGTCTATACTAAACTGCCCACCACAGTAATTATGATTGTAATTTTATTATTATCATTATTACTATTATCATTATTGATGTCATCATTGGTGTGATTACTCTGGATGTAGGTTGTCGTAGATAATTTTACTTACCAGGGGATTCATAACATATTTGAATTCGAGGTGTTCGTTCGATTCAAGAACAAGCTTTTAAGACCTTGAATCAAAATTATAATAGGAGAGAGGAATCAGGGGAATTCACGGAGATTGTAATCCGCCTTCGTTTTTATTAATAGATTATTTGTTTTCTATATTTTTCTTGTCTTGTATATATATTTTGCAGATTTGGAAAATTTGTGGTTAACAAATTATTTGTAGACGTCAAAATTTTGAGATAAATCACTAATTAATAATCCAATAAATCGATTATTAAATTAGGTCTCAGCTCAAAGTCCATAATATATTTGGGCTTTACGAATGTCTAGCCTAGGCTGCAAGTTGAGAAACCCTAACTTGTGCTAGGAAATCCTAACTTGTATCAGAAAACCCTAACTCGTGCCTATAAAAGAAGGCCTTTAGCTCATGCAAAAACAGACTCACAAAGATACAAATCGAGCTCTCAAGCTCACATCTCGAGCCTCCGCCTTGGATTCATAACATATTTGAATTCGAGGTGTTCGTGATAGGAAATTATTTGTTCGATTCAAGAACAAGCTTTTAAGCCCTTGAATCAAATCTAGAATATGAGTGATGAATCAGGGGAATTCACGGAGATTGTCATCTGCTTTCGTTTGATTAATAAATTTATGTGTTTCCTATTTTTCGTGTCTTGTATTTATGTTTTACAGATCGAAAAAATCGCGGTTTACAAATTAGCACGCTCAGTGGGACAATCTTCGCCCCTCATCTATTCCTTCTATGTCAAAGTTCATGTCAATTCAACCATCCAACAGCGGCAATGAATTAATTGTTGCTCGTAAATAATGATTGGAATAAAGAAAAGGCAGAACCCTTTTGTTTTGCTTGGGGGCAAAGTAATTAAAGGAGATGGTATTTTCCTTTCTTAAAAAATTGAAAAGATTACAAATTCTTCACCTATCAATTATGGAAGATTTCTCCTAAAAAAAAAATCATGGAAGATTTATGTGAAGAAATCATAAAAAAGGGCTACCAAGTTTTGCGGATTGAATATTCCAAATCTTTGGCATATCAATAAAAGAAAAAAATCTCCAAGAAAATCCCTATTTTATGGGAGAGAGAGAAAAAAAAAAAACTAGGCGTGAGACCCAGCCATGGCAGCCCCAGCTGCCAACAACTCTTTCCACCACCGTCAACACGAGGAAGGCTGCATAAATATTCTTGCTAACGTCTCTACCGCCTAAGAATCCCGTTCAGAGCACCGCCGCTATAAATCTGAAAAATGTAATTGTCGTCTCCACATCATCACCCAAAATCGCCGGTCGGAAGAACCATCGCCGCCCAAAACACCTCAGCAAATCTCTGTTCTCAAATCCGCCGCCTCAAAATCACCATCGACTAAAGGACCGCGCCGCATTTTCTTCGATGTTTGCTCACAAGACAAATCTCGCCTATTTCTGCTGACTGCTCCTCCTCGCTGCCTTCCATGGTCGACGCAGTTACTGATTACATAAATGGCAGCTCAGTACGAAGCTCGTTAAACCTACGAGAAGGGCACGACAGTTGGCTACCAAAATATGTTGCTCGGTGGAATGGTACCAGAAAAGATGAAGAGGGGGCCTCATGGAAGACGGGTAGAAGAATCAATCCTCCAATTAAGACTAAGAGGGTGTTTGGCTAAGCTTATAAGATGTTAAAATGAGCTTATAAGATGTTTTAGAGTTCATAAGTTCTTCCAAAGTATTTGGTAAATTTTTAGAAAAAGATTTTAATTTTTTTAAAATAAGCTGTTGGAGAGCAAATAAGATCTTTTTAAATAAGTACCTCTAGCCCACCTTTTTATTTCAGATCTTTTAATGAGTAAAAATAGGAAATAAGCTCATTATCCAAACACTCTAAAAAATAATCCTTAAAATAAGATGTAACAGCTTATCAGCTCTTAAAACATCTTATCAGACGTAAGAGCTTATCATCAGTTTAAAATAAGTTTAGCCAAACACCCTCTAAAACTACAATTGGGCCCTTGAAATGAAAGTATAATTCCAAATAGATCCTCAAGTCAAGAAAAATATATTTGCAGTGGTGTCCTTCACTAAAGTCAAAGAATATGACTTATCAGTTAAGTTCGTCAAGGTGAAGAATATATCAAATTAAACCCCAAAATTGAGGAAAGGAGTTTTGAAGCAAGCAAATGAAAGGGAACTCGAGTACTTCAATCTCGTCTCACAAATATTCAGCATGTTCCTCGCCGAGACTAGAAGTGTGGGCTTTTGTAGACATCAAAATTTTGAGATAAATCACCAATTAATAATCCAATAAATCGATTATTAAATTGGGTCTCAGCTCAAAGTCCATAATATATTTGGGCTTTACGAATGTCTAGCCCAGACTGCGAGAAACCCTAACTTGTGCCAAGAAATCTTAACTTGTGCCAGAAAACCCTAGCTCGTGCCTATAAAAGAAGGCCTCGAGCTCGTGCAAAAACAGACTCACAAAGACACAAATCGAGCTTCAAGCTCACGTCTCGAGCGTCCGCCTCGGATTCATAACATATTTGAATTCGAAGTGTTCGTGATAGGAAATCATTCGTTCGATTCAAGAACAAGTTTTTAAGCCCTTGAATCAAATCTAGAATAAGAGTGAAGAATCAGGGGAATTCACGGAGATTGTAATCCGCTTTCATTTGATTAATAAATTTATTGTGTTTCCTATTTTTCCTGTCTTGTATTTATGTTTTACAGATTCAAAAAATTTGCGGTTTACAAGGAGCACTCCAAATCCCAAGCACTATGAACTGTACTTTGTGTAGAACTTTTCGAGAGAATCTGTAAAGGGTAGGCTAGAAAAGCGAAAGACTGAAAAGGATTTCGGATAGAAGTGAGGAATTATGGGGAAAACAAAGTTTATTTATAAGGTTTGAAAAGTAGTATCCTTTGGAGCATAATGCACAAAAACCCATCGGTTTGCCCTGGACTTGTATTGTTTCGGCTAAGGAGTCGTTGGGGTCGAATCGATTGCACCATTTCAAGTTGAGTTTGTTGGTTTGCATTGGTTCGGCCGCACATGCACATGCATGCTTGCATATAATTTTATCCAATTCCCAAGATTTGTAAGTACAAGTCCTACTCTCTAAATCAACACCTTACGACTTCTCCTCTTCCTACACGTTATAAAGCGCGTACCACTGGATCTAGTATATTTTAAAGGGCTAGAGGCCGTATAATTGATTAATAAATTTTTTTCAATTCTTGGACACACTGTGCCAACCATGGTTAAAGAATATTCCCTTCGATTACCTATCATCTCCATTAGTTTGATTTGTATCGTATCAACCAATGGATGGAACTGGCAAAGATCGTGCAACAATTGAATTGGAGTTCAAGTGCGCGAACTCCATATCTAAGATACTAGACGTACAATTATTCCATACTATCAGTATCCTTATATGATACTACGAGCGTAGTTATTCCACACTATCACTATATTAACACGATACTATTAAATATTATATTCTATGCTATGATCACAGAAATAAATTAAAAATGCATACAAAACAGAATGGGGACATACTAGTTTTTAGCTCGGACCCTCTTTCGACGCCCATTTGGTTCATCACTGCGGCTCACCGCAATGTAATCATATTTACCACGTCTTCGTCTAGCTTAGTGTGACAAACATTCTTTCACGAGGAGCCAAGTATTGGAGCACCAATATGTCGGGATGGATATTGTCCCACTTCCTTATGACAGACTCATAGATCTTCCTTAAAGTCGAATCATTCTTAACTGAAATGATGTGCATATTATCTTGGTACCGACAACTTCCAAGAATACCAGTACGGAGAGGGTTTGATCTACCATTTGCTGCCATTGTGGAAAATTTCAGTTTTTTTTTTTGCGGTCGAGGAAGAGGAAGTAGTAACAGAGAATATGAGGAAAGAGAGAGGAGAGAGAAAGAGAGAAGAAATGGAAGAAAGAGGAGAGAGAAAGAGAGAAGAAATGGAAGAAAGAGGAGAGAGAGGAGAGAAAGAGTGTATTAAGTGAGATTAGGGACTGAACTGCATGTTTATGTTTATTGTGGGACTGATCCGCTTGTGAAACATGGCTGGGTACTGACTTGCATTTTATGTTTGCACTTGGGGATTTTGTCGGTACAAACTAGGGGTGTGCATTCGGGTCGGGTCGGGTTATTCGGGTTTTTTTGTAAAAAAAAAAATTACCCGAACCCGACCCGAGATAACCGGGTAACCGGTTATTTCGGGTCGGGTTCGGGTTTTGCTATTTCCCCCCCCCCCCCCCTTTTTTTTTCCCCAAAAAATATTTAATACTTCTAATTCAAAAAGTGATCCCACTTCAAAAAATTTCCAAAATATATTAGATGTTGCTTTACTTGGGATACAAATACGGGAAGTAAAACATATTGTTATATACCCCGGTTTTTAAAAAAAAAAAAAATTTTTTAATTTTTTTCCCCAAAAAAATTTTTTTTAAAAAAAAATTTTCAACCACCCGGTATTTAATTTTTCCCGGGGCCCCGGGGGAAATTTTTTTTTCCCGGGCCCCCCCCCGTTTTGGGGGCCCCGGGGTCCCCCCCCCGGGAAAAACCCCGTTAAAAAAAAAATTTTCGGTCCCGGGGGGGAAAAACCGGCCGGGGGGGGTTTTCCCGAAAAACCCCCCCCGAAACCCCCCCCCTTTTTAAAACCCCCAAAAGAAATTGGGTTCTTAAAGGGAAAAAAAAAAAAAAAAAAAAAAAAAAAAAAAAAAAAAAAAAAAAAAAAAAAAAAAACAATCATAATGTAATCAATAAAATTCAACATGATTCAACAGAAGAATCTAAACTGTAACAGAAGAACCCTAAAATCGTAGTTGATTAATGTAATAGACTGCTAACTTGCAGTTGATAAATAAAATCGTCGCATATAATTCATGCAATTTAATCAACAATTAGCCAAGAACTTATTCATTGCTAAAATCTACATCACAATTTTCACTAATACATAATTTTTTAAAAGATATACCAACAAATCTATTATGTGTATTTCTTCCCACAAAGACTAATCACAAAAAGTTGTGCCACCACCTAAAATGCAAAAATCAATAATTGGCAAAAGTCCGCCACCATCAATATAGAAATCAACCCATAAAATTAGTATTATTTGCAAAAACTACTAATAATTTATAGTAAGCAACTACTAAATCATAGTTTTCAATTAATGACTTGTGATATTAAAGTACTAAAGTAATGATATCTAACTATTAAATTCTGGTAGCCAAATATTAAATTATGATAATAACCAACAAAATTACAATCAGCTACTAAATTATGGTAATCAACTACTAAATTATATCAATCGAACTACTAGTATATAAGAAAGCATAAAAAGTATAAACAAGAGTTTACCCAACACAAGGCACAGTCATTATACAAAATATTATGCAACTAATGTGGCAAATAAACTTGTTGGATTTCATTTGTATTGATACCTAAAAGTAGGGTTGAGACTGATTTGGTTTTTACCTTTTAACCGATTCATTACAAACTATATTTTGAGGTGGATACTAAATTTTTAACTAAACCCATTAGATTTGGCCGAAAATTTCAACCAACCTATCTATAATTGGTTGGTTGATGGTTTTAATATCATCAAAAGTCGGTTGACCGATAGTTATTGGTACACCAAATATATTAATAAAATTTTATCAAAAAGTATTTTATTTTCTAAATTAAGGTATTTTTTCTATTTATTTTTTAATATAGGCGGTGAAGTTTGAAGTAGGTTATGTGTTTGCTTTTAATTGTTATGAACTCATGAGTGATTATGACATTGTGATATTATCGTAGAATATGCATATTTAGAATTAGTTTGACATATTTTGTCGAATTGCTATTAATTATGTAGAACTAATAAGTGATGTTGGCACATTGGCACTATGCAAAATGTGCCTAACTAGTTGGCATTAACTAATCCATTTTGAAACAAATATTCAGTTGTCAACCATCAACCGACCCGTCAATGTTGAATTGGCAATGATTTTCAATTTGAGCAAAAAATAGTTTGTCAGATGAGTCGATTTTTATGCCAATAATCGACTGACCCAATCCAGTCACATCCTTAATTTAAAAAGATATATGAGGGTAGCTAGAACTAATACCAAAATTTTCTCATTTCAATACCACCAAGTTCAATACCATATTTTAGAGAATTTTTTAACATTTTTTCTTAGATTAATACCACAAATATTTTTTTAAAAGCAAAGTACTAAAATATCCCTCATCAAACAAAATATAATTTGTACAAAAAATATTTTTTTTCCTTATTTCAATACAAAAAATTAAAAACCTCTCTTCTTCTCCCCCAAACTCAAACCCTCTCTTCTTCTCCCCCAAACCCAAACTCAACCCTCTCTTCTTCTTCGTCTTCTTACAAACCCTCCAAAAAATCTCAAAATTCAAAAGAATCAAAACCTTACAAAACTTATAAAGTAGAGTCACAAGACAATAAAATGGTGGTTTACATGGAATGAGAACCCATTAAAGTATGTATTCATGTCTTTTTTTAGCATCAAAGTCGGTTTTTTAGTTTTTTTTTTTTTTTAAATTCGCCTACAATTTTCGACACATACAAGTCGATTTTTTGTCAATTTTTAGTGGTATTAAAGTAAGAAAATTTTGGTATTAGCTCTAGCCACCCCAAAATATAAATCAACTTGCAACTTGATTTCAATATCGATAGACTTTTGATGGGAGAATTACACTTTTGGTCCCTCATGTTTGGCCCGATTTCACTTTCGGTCCCTCTTGTTTCAATGTGAACAAAGTTCACCTCCAAGTTTCAATTTTGAACACTTTTGGTCTCCGCCGTTACATGTCCGTTAGAACGAAAAACACTATTTTGGGCGAAAATTAAAATTTCAAATTTTTTTGTGGCTGAAAAATAATTATAAATTTAAAATAGAGTACTTATAATTAAATTTTTAATAATATTACGTATAATGAAATATATTGTTCATTTCTTTTTTTATTATTAAAAAATAATCATAAGTAGTAAATGAAAACTAAAATTTTGTATAGTGCACAATAATTTATTTAGTTAATTTTTTTATTATTAAAAAAATAATTATAAGTAGTATAATTATAATAATGTTAAGTATAATTATACATGACTTGTTTAGTTAATTTCCTTTTTTATTATTAAAAAAATAATTATAAGTAGTACAATTATAATAATATTAAGTATTTGTTCAAAAATAATAATAATAATAATAATAATAATAATAATAATAATAATAATAATAATAATAATAATAATAATAATAATAATAATAATAATAATAATAATAATAATAATAATAATAATTGAAAATAATTTGTTTAGTTAATTTATGTTTTTGTGATTAATTTTTTTTTATCATAGGTAGTATAATTAAAAATAATATTAAGTATGATTAAAATAATTTGTTTAGTTAATTTTTTTTGTTATTAAAAAATTAATTATAAGTAGTATAATTATAATAATATTAAGTATATTAAAAAATAATTTGTTTCGTTGATTTTTTATTTTATTATTAAAAATTATAAGTAGTCTATTCTAAATTTATAATTATTTTCAGCACCAAGAGATTTGAAAGTTTCACTGTCCACCCCAAAATGGTGTTTTCGGTTACTTGTTAACGGATATGTAACAGTAGGGACCAAAAGTGTTTAAAATTGAAACTTGGAGGTGAACTTTGTTCACTTTGGAACAAGGGGGACCAAAAGTGAAATCGGGCCAAACATGAGGGACCAAAAGTGTAATTATCCCACTTTTAATCATATAAATATTTACTTAACATCCGATCCGACAAGCTTGTTAGTCACATCAGTATTGAGCCGTTGAAATTGAAAAGTTTGGCAAAATAGGACCAACAATACTAATTTATAAAGTTATTGGGTGTAAAAGTCAAGTATAGCAACTTGGAGTACTCAATCCCGAATTAAACCAATTTATAAAACCCAAATGGATTATAATTTTTAGAAGGGTAAATTCCACTTTACCCCTCGTACTCTGCCCAAGAACCACTTTACCCCCTCGTACTCTCAATTTCATTGATTTACCCCCTTGTACTTGTACAATTTCCCAATACAGCCCTCTTCGTCAACTTTTTTCGATTTTGACTCTGATGCCATTTGGTCAAGAGTCAAAATATTGACGTAAATGTTGATTTTTTTCGATTTTGACTCTCGTGATTAGAAAAGAGAAAGTTTCGCACATTCATATATATTTTTTCTTTGCACTGGGTGGAATCGATCAATTATTGGGTCTTGATTTTTACTAAGTTAGGGGTTCAATTTGGGGATATTTTGGAAGGGGAAGTGGTGGGAGAAGAAGAAATGACAATATTAACGGAGGAGAAACGATGCGTTATAGGCAGTGCAATTTTGTAATTTACAGAGTTGACCAAACGGCGTCAGAGTCAAAATGCCAAAAGTTGAAGGAGAGGGCTGTATTGGAAAATTGTACAAGTACAAGGGGGTAAATCGATGAAATTGAGAGTATGAGGGGGTAAAGTGGTTCTCGGGTAGAGTATGAGGGGGTAAAGTGGAATTTACCCTTTTTAGAATAAATTACAGAAACTCCTCAGAGGCCTGTGCTACTTATTATATAAAAAATTAAAAAAATCATTTCATGGTAAAATACAAATTGGTAGCTTAACATACATTCATTGGTTTTCTCCAAGATTCTTAAGCTTCTTGTTTAATCCTTTTGCACCTGATATTCTTTTTTCTTTTTTCTTTTTCTTTTTCTAATAACCAAAACATAACAAATGTAATATTTTCTTACAGAAGAGGAAAATCAAAACCAAGTAACCAACCCTTTTATTTCATCATCTTTTTCTCAAATAAAAAAAATAATAAAAAATAAAATAAATAAATAAATAATCATCTTGCAGGTTGTTGAATAGCTCATTGACTTCACAAAAGTAAACTACAATGATTCTTAGAGGAAACTGTGAAAATATAATATAATATAATTAAATATTAATACACATAGCAGGCTAGCACATCCCATTTTGGTAATTAGTTCTTGATGTGGATAGTTCAAGTTCAAAACATCCAATATACATACATATACATGTGTGCTTTGTTAATCAAACCATCTCAAAAAAAGCTACAAAATAAAAAATTAAAAAGATATGGAGAAGAAAACAAGCTGCATGATCAATCCCATTTTGTATCTCTTCTTCGTTTACGTATTCGCTTCAGAGTTTTTCTCGATAAAAATGGCAACGGCGCAGATCATTCCGGTACGAGTCGGGGTTGTGCTAGACATGGATAATTATGGAAAGATAACATTAGACTACATATCGATGGCTCTCTCGGACTTCTATGCTACGCACGATCATTATAAGACAAGGCTGCTTCTCTTCGATCGGGACTCTAAAGGCGATGTTGTTGCAGCAGCTGCAGCAGGTACTTCGCCTATAACACACACCCACACCCACACCCCCACACACCCACACCCCCCCCCCCACACACACACACACACACACACACACACACACAATATTTTCGCAAGTTTTTCTATATGTTATTTTCTTCGAGACTCGAGGAGAGAAAATTGTAATTTTGGTCCTTTAACTTGTCCAGTTTTCAGTTTTACATGCAATAACTATGCACAATTAGCGTTTTTTGTCCTATTTCGCTCGAACTTTGAATTTTAACTATTGCGTGACGATGTAGCTAACAAACTCGCCAAAACTTACTTAATGGACGCTTAAAAATTATAAATGCTCCTCTGACTTGGTTCACAAAATCGTCATCTAACAAAATCAAAGTTCTATTAAGTCTCCACACAAGTAAAATCTATCAAGGTTTACTTTATTTACAAAGTTATATGCCAACATATGGGACCAAAATTACAATTTTCCCTTAGCCAGAACTCCGTGCCGACAATCAATATACGAAATATTCAACGATTTTCTTGGTCTTGTTATGAAACGTTCAAAATGATCGATTCATGAATACATGAAATGCAGGTCTGCACTTATTGAAGAATGTCGAAGTGCAAGCCATCATAGGTCCTATGTTATCGGTACAGGCTAGCTTCCTTATTTCTCTCGGACACAAAGCTCAAGTTCCTATTATTACCTTCTCAGCCACAAGTCCTTCTCTTTCATCGCTTAGGAGTCCGTATTTTATTCGGGCTACTCTAAAAGACTCTTCACAAGTAGGTGCCATAGTTGCGATTATTCAAGCCTTTGGATGGAGAGAAGTTGTGCCCATTTACGAGGATAACGAGTTCGGGGAAGGGATCCTACCGTTTTTGACCGATGCACTTGAAAAGGTTAGCGTGCGTGTACCTTACAGGAGCGTCGTTCCGCCATTAGCAACGGACGACCAAATTGTCGCGGAGCTTTACAAGCTGATGACTATGCAGACTAGAGTTTTCGTAGTCCACATGCTGAGCCCTCTCGCTTCTCGCCTGTTCACCAAAGCGAAACAATTAGGAATGATGAGTAAAGAGTACGCATGGATGATAACCGATAGCGTCACGAACGATTTAAATTCAATGGATCCTTCTGTAGTCGAGTCCATGCGAGGAGTAATTGGAGTAAGGCCTTATGTTCCGAACACCAAGGAGCTCGACGACTTTAAAATCCGATACGAGAAAAGGGTTCGGCAGATCGGTCCAAAAGCTCAAACTTCTGATTTGGACATCTATCGGATGCGGGCTTACGACGCGGCCACTGCAGTAGCCATGGCGGTAGAGAAAACAAGACTAGAAAATCATAAATATCGAGAGGCGAACGTGTCTAGAAATTCGACAGATCTTGAAGCCTTTGGCGTATCGGTGAGCGGACCACAGCTCGTTCAGTCTTTATCAAGTATTACATTTAAAGGCCTTGCTGGAAGTTTTCGATTAGTCGAAGGCGAACTCCAACCACCTCCGTATCAGATAGTCAATATAGTTGGTCCTGCAGCTAGCAACATAGGATATTGGACGGAAGAGAATGGAATTGTCGAAGAACCGAACTTCACAAGTACAAACGTAAAAAAATATTCAACTTCAAAGTCGAACCTGGGACCCGTTACATGGCCGGGCGACAAATCATCTCCACCTAAAGGTTGGGTGATTCCCACAAACGGGAAGAAACTGAGAGTAGGAGTACCTACGAGGGGTGGTTTCACCGAGTTTGTTCGTGTTACATGGGATTCCGACAATTCCATAGAAGTGGAAGGATACTGCGTCGACGTTTTTGATGCGGTGATGTCAGCACTACCGTATGGTGTCCCGTACGAATACGTTCCGTTTGCGACACCTCAACACGAGACGGCTGGAGATTACAACGATTTGGTCTATCAAGTGTACCTTGGAGTAAGTATCTTCCCCTTTCATATGAATTTACAAAAAAGAAAAAAACCCAAGCACGTTTTTTTTTTCGACATAATAGCAAGATTAACTTTCTTGATAATCAATGAACAACAGAACTATGATGCTGTGGCTGGAGACGTAACGATTCTAGGAAATAGGTCAAAGTACGTTGACTTCACTCTGCCTTATAAAGAGTCTGGTGTTTCGATGGTCGTACCAATCCGAGACGATAAGGGCAAAAACGTGCTGGCGTTTTTAAAGCCACTGACTTGGCAACTTTGGTTGACGAGTTTTTGCTCATTCATTTTCATAGGTTTTCTTATCTGGATTCTTGAACATCGAATCAACGAAGATTTCAGGGGTCCTCGTTTGCACCAACTAGGCATGATATTCTGGTTTGCCTTCTCCACCATGGTATTTGCTCACAGTAAGACTCCTTTCATCTTCTAAACTATACTCGTTTTTCCTGAATGTTGGTTACATTAGCATGATATTCGTCTTTGTACTTTTCGGCAGAGGAGAGGGTCGTAAGCAAATGGGGCAGGTCTGTACTGATCATATGGTTTCTGGTGGTACTTATACTAACGCAAACCTATACTGCGAGTCTTACGTCCATGCTAACAGTCCAGAAGCTGCAGCCAGCAGTTACTGATGTAAACGTGCTTATTCAAAACAAGGAGTACGTAGGCTACATGGAAGGATCGTTTTTGTTCGGATTTCTGAAAAGATTGAATTTTGACGAGTCCCGTCTTCGGCCGTTCAACTCAGCGGAGGAAATGGATAAACTTCTCTCTAAAGGGAGTAGAAACGGTGGAATAGCTGCTGCCTTTCAAGAGATCCCGTACATAAAGCTGTTTCTAGGCAAATACTGTTCGAAATACGTGATGGTCGGACCCACATACAAGGCTGATGGTTTCGGATTTGTATGCGACCCGACCCTCCTATCAATTATTTTCCTTTTTATCGTTCTAAAATCTCATTTTTTTTCTTTGCAGGTCTTCCCAACAGGTTCTCCTCTAGTACTTGATGTTTCAAGAGCAATTTTGAATGTGACAGAGGGCCAAAAGATGGTGGAAATCGAGAGGAAGTGGTTTGGAGATAGCACCAAATGTTCGGACTCGAACACCCAACTCTCATCGAAAAGTATTGGGCTCGAAAGCTTTGCGGTACTCTTCTCAGTTGTAGGAATAGTCGGAGTTATAGCCTTTGCAGATTACATGATTAAATTCCAACATGAAAATCGGAGTGTCATCGTAGAGCCCGCAGGCACTCGATCCACAAGGTGGAGCAAGATAGTAAAGTGGCTAAAGATTTTCCTGTCCAAGAAAACAGACGATGGCCGAAAGAGCCCGTTAAACTCCCCATCGGTCTCTACAACAACTGATCGCTCACAAGATTCTGTTTCCGATTCTACAAGTGCTTTTGAGAACGACACTACAAGTCAACAAGGCGAATCGTCTCACATAACGAGCATGGGGATTGAGCCTGTTGATAGGAATGAAACGAGCGCACAACATTAATGTTGACAGGTTTTCTTTCGTTTTCTTTCACTGTAATTATGGTGCATACACTGGAACTATGTTTCGATTATGTATGTATGTCCTTCTAAAACATTGTCCCAGTTTGGATGTTCGGTTGACTCGTCAGTGACACTTGTAAACAAACTTTTAGTCTGAGGGTGTGATACTAAGAAGTGTGTCGGAAGATATACACACTTCGGAATACGATGCTTCTACATTTTAGCTTTTGCGGTACGTAGCAAGATAATGTACACTAAATGCCTATAATTTCAAAAGCTTCGCAACATAGGAGCTTTACACAGTCTACACTGCCTAACAATTCTTGATTTGGGCTAGCACAATCATATTAGCATTGACAAAAATACCGAAAGACGAGATAATGTAGATAAGCTGAAATTCGATCAAGGGGTCGTTAAGGAAACATCACAAAGCTAGAGACTTCACTTTAGTACGAGGAAAAAAGTTTAAGGCAATGGTGAGAATGAGATGCATAAGGAATATAATTAAATGTTCACTAAGGAATGCCATTCATTCATTGTGTGCACAACACGGTGGAAGTTTCCAGACAAATATCTAAGAGCTCGTTTTCTTGTAGGAATTTCAACAAACATGTAATAGGCATCCCTCATACGTACGTGTGTGTGTTTGTGTATATATATAAACACAAAAACATTCAACAGTAGCGCAAAAGAAAACTTACCAATCCTTTCTGTGTTGACAACTTGTTTTCTTGTTATAGTTTGATCTTTCATCGTAAAGGCACATTCAAATAGCTTAATTGAACTCAGCTTCACCAGCTTAGATGACGACGATGATGATGATGATGATGTTTTGAAAATCTATGAAGATTTTCAGTGGGCCATATTTTAATCACTTTTCAGAGAATTCAGATAAAAATATCCCTAGGGTGGATATCTAATCGGATCGAAATAACAATATTGGGAGCAAATCATTTTATTTTGGGTAAATTACAGACTGAGGTACCGTCAAATTCCGAAGAAGAAAATCTCTCATAGCTTATGGATGATTGTAATTACTCAAATATGAAGAGTTTTTAGTAATGTGATCTTAATTTACCATTTTATTTATTTATGTTTAAGTAAAACATAAAATTCTAATTTTGTTCCAAGAAAATTGGATTAATCAAAAAATCCGAATTTCAAAAATTGGAATAAAAAAAACAGAGTTCAAAAATTATAAACTTTTTGGATTGAAATTGTCGAAATTTGAAAATTTTGTTCCAATTTCTATGTAGTATTACAGTGGATTTTATAGATAATTGTTATATTATAATTTCAATAAAAAATCATAAGTTACAAGGAATTAAATAGTTTAATCATTCTTCTACATATAGTAGAACCTCGATAAATTAATAAATTCGATAAATTAATAGTTTTTCTCGGTTCTGACTCGGTGAAAATGTGTTAAATTATTAACTCGATAATTTAATAATTCGTTAAATTAATAGAATTTCTTAGTCCCGACTGCATTAATTTATAATTTAACTGTAATAATGGGTTTTGTAGTCCCGTAAGGGATGACTTAGTGGTTGGAGCAAGTGCTCTTATGTCAATTAATTCAAGTTCAAATCTTATTGTCAATGGATCGAACTTGTCACATATGATTAGCCTAGTGTAATTTAAATTCTCACGCATAATTAAAAGTCGTGCAATTAATTCTTCAATCCCTGAAAAATAAGAATATATTTTATTTAATCACTATATGACTGATGTTGCAAGTTTTGCTCTTGTGATTGTAAATTTATCTATTTGAAAGTGCAACACCATAAATAAGTAAGTTGTTTTTTTCAGTTACTATTTGATTAATTATGTGTGATGGCGTAAGTATCACCTTCATAGATTTGACGGGAACATCGGGTAGGTTTCTTGCGCGCGAGCACATGATCCAACCACGCAAAGAGGAAGACTTGACTATTAAATCTATAAAACCAAAACACGTGTAAATTAAGCCGGGGTTGATCCGACAGAAACCCCTCCAACACTCAAATAAGATGCTAGCACAGAAGATAGAGTCGAGAGCACTAGATCAATAGGACTCGAGAGATTTGTTTGAACGTACCTTTAACAATGAGGCTGAAGTCTTATTTATATTCATTAATAGTAGAATCATAATTAAAATATATTTCTATTTCCAGTTAGAATATAACTCTAATTAGGTATTTATTCCACTCAAACCAGACCAGTTATATCAATGTGCATAAGCAATACTCCGTATTATTTCGATTTTTGAATGTATTATTTGAGAGTAAACGAGACCAAAGGCAGTTGAGTCAATGCTTTGTTGACCTGCCCCTTTATTTAACAGTTGAACATGCACATATTCCACTTTATACCTTTTAAATATATTTTTTTGGCATTTTGCAGCTTGGAATAAAATTAATAGCACTTAGCATCCTTATATCATTTGCAATGCACGCTAAGTAGATTTTTTTTAAATCACAATGAGAGCAATTTTATTTTGTAGTGGTATTTTATTTTAATAACAGATGTTGTCAATCTAAAGATTATCAGTATTTGGAGGGTGAGAGAGAGATTTGTGGTATTCAAACTCAACAAAATCAACATAATGTCTTAGATTAATTATATCATATTTTATGCTAATTTTATATATAGTAAAATCTCAATAACTAGTAGATTTCTTTTTCTTTTCTTTCTTCTGTATATAATATATATTCATTCAATCTTCTAATATAACGTAGTAACATGAACAATTATAGTTGCCTACTATTTTTTGAGTAAATCTCTTCAAAAATCAAAATCAAATCATATTGTAAATCACTTACCACCTTTACACAAAACTTTTATATAAATATATATATTAATTGGGATCATCGGAGTTGATAAAAAACACTAAAATGGCTGGAGAAAGAAAAATTGGCATGTTGAAATTCGATACAACAAAATCGCGATCGGTAGCGTTTGTGGTGATTGTAGTTGCAGTTATTATTGGGATGGCTTTCGTACAAGTGGCAGATGCTGTACCGAGTTGTTGCGAAGCAGAGTTGCCTAATTGCTGTATGAAGTGTTGTCGCGATGCTCTTGATGTTGCCATTAACGCTGCTATGAATCATTCGCCTTCGGTTTCTTCCATTGCTTAAATAAATTATTGCCCTTGCTATGGATATGCATGGATATATGAATATATATATTATTCTCCTTGTATATGTTTTCTATTACAATAATGATGCAATAATTATAAAATAAATGAAATTATGAAATCATATGATATTTCTGAAATCAAAAATCAAAGTTTGATTATGAATTATTTGACAAAGATATTGATATTTCCCAAATGAGAATTACAACTTTTATGGTGGACCTTTTCTCATAATGAGAAATCGTTTAAAAAAAAATTGTCTTAATCTTTCGAGATGAATTCATACGAGATTATAGATTGCGAACTTTTTATTAGTCTGAAAACTAATTTCCGTCCAACCATTTGCTTTAGCTAGTAAGACAGCCTGGGGAGCCGCCAAGGCTTCGCCCTCGATCGCCTGTAGCTGGTCGTGGCTCCTCATCACTTTCCAAGCAAGGCATCTTCCTTTCATGATTTCTTGCAACGCAAGCTACCGATTAATCCGATATTCCGCGCCGAATAGCAGAATCGAATTGCCTTATTAATTATGTTCCGACCCATAGGCATCAGATACATTATTATTTAAATAAAATTGAATTAAAAACAGATTAATAGATATATGCAATCCCTGTTGTCTAGGAATTTGTTGAGATTTTATTTTATGTCCGATTGAAATTGCGGTTCCAGATCAAGGGGTGGGGGGAGAAACAACTCTCCAAATCGGGCAAGGAAGTTTTGATCAAAGCAGACAGGCTATCCCGATTTACGTGATGAGTTGTTTTTCTTCTTCTCGAAGGACTTATTAAATAAATTGAAATGGCAATTCGATAATTTTGGTGGGGAAATGGCGAGAATAAGGGCATGGCCTGGTTGTCTGGGGGGGGGGGGCACGCATGGAATTTCGAGAAAGAGGATTGGGATTTCGAGACTTGAAAGCCTTCAATTTCACGTTGCTTGTGAAACACGCGTGGAGGATTTTCACTAATCCAGATTTGTTATTGTCAAAGATTATCTCGACCAGGTATTTTCCGCATGGCTATCTCTTTAACGGTAACGTTGGATCTCGACCATCCGCCACTTGTAGAAGCATATGGAAGATTGTTCCTTTTTTGAAGATGGGCCTCCGTATAAGAATTGGAAGTGGTCTCGATACATCTATATGGGCTGATTTATGGCTTCGTGAGAGAGGTGGGTTTAAGGTTTTCACCAAGCGTCCAAGTAACTTGTTTTTTTTCCGGATAGGGTCTCAGATTTAATAAAGTCGAATACAAATTGTTGGAATTTGCAGCTGATAAATGAAGTTTTTTGGCAGGTGGAGGTCGAACGTATCTTGGCTGTTCTGGTGGGCAACGGGTATCCGAAGGAAATTTGGGTTTGGCATTTTTTAAAAAATGGCAAATTCTCAGTTAGATTGTGTTACCATAGGAATCTTTCTCATTTTTGTGAGCTAGTGAATCAACGATGAGGCCGAGAAGGCTCAAGTAGTGGGGCAGGAATTGTAAATGGCATGTTGTATGGAGTCTCCCTATTCCTCAAACAATATAGTCGTTTTCTTATACTTTGTAGTTGATTTCGGATTCTACTATTTTTTTGTAGTTGATTTTGATAGTTTTGTAATTAATTTCGACTCTTTTGTTGTTGATTTTGATAATTTGTAGATGATTTCAGTTTGGTAAACGGGCTGGGCTGTTGAATACCACTATTTTGTAGTTGTATATGGTGGTTTTATAGTTAATTCTAAAAAGAAAAGAAAAATAAAATTAGAGTTGATTTCGTTAATTTTGTAGTTGAAAAAACAAACGAGATTAAAAAATATATATTTTTAATTATTTAAAAAAATAAGTAATAACAAAAATTGAAGTATTTAAAAAACAAAAAATTACATTAAATAGTGGGTAATAGAAAGTGAATAGCGGGGAGGGTAATAAAAGAAAAGCTGATTTATCCCTAATAATGAAAATGTGACTTGACTTACCATTATTAGAAAGGGCAAGAGTTATCTTAAAGAATCCCATTTTTTTAAAGGGGTCTTAAGAGATAGGTCCTTCGTGACAAAACTAAATAGAACTAAATGACAACCTTAACTAAACATTTGCTTCATATTCTTTATTAAATTCATTCCAAAAATGCCCTTTCGCTCATCTTTATTTTTTTGTTTTTTATATTATTACTTTTTTACATTATTATAACAATTTTTTTTCCTTATTTTCAATTTGAAAATTACGAGAAAAAATATTTTTTATTTTTATTAAAAAATACAGCAGATTTCAACAAAAACTATGGTGTACTGTAGAAAAAATATTTTTCATTTTTATTAAAAAATATAGCAGATTTCAAAAAATACTATGGTGTACTGTAGTATATTATGGTATACTGTGGCATTAGATTAAACTATTATTAAAAAAATCTTTTTTTTCTACATAATATTGAAAATTACAAAAACAACTCGTTTTTCGTTTTTTGTAATTCAACCTACAATTTTTTTATTTAATTTATTTTTTGTCAATACTGTAGTAGATTATGGTCTACTACAATGTACTATGATATAGTATGGTGTACTACAAAACCCTAGCAACCAACAACACCAATCTCGCCAACCCTAGCCGTCAACGCAGTAGCCGTCAAACCCTAGCCGCCTATATTCGCAGCCGTCGCAACCGTAGTCACTTACCAAATTTGAGAAACCCTAGATTTACCATTTTAATCCAAATCAAACAAAATCTCTGGAATATCAAAAAAATCAGATACAATTAGTAAAGAATATACTTTCTATTAAATTTCCACCATAACCAATCACTCGCCACTGCCTCGACCTCCACAGCCGCAGCCGCCGCCACGGCCACCATAGAGGGACAGCCCCCCGGCTCGGATCAACCATCACAGCCCGGCCCCCTGCCGCACCTCCACTACCACAGCCCCTCGGCTTGCATCGACCATCACAGCCCGGCCCCCTGCCGCACCTCCACCACCACAGCCTCCTATTGCCGTCTTGTGCACCACAGTTCTTTGTCTCTTGCACCACAATCCTTTGCCTCTTGCTGAAGAAGAAAGCAACAAAGATATAGAGAATTAGAGATGGAGAGGTGAGAGAGAAAAAAAACGAGAGAGAAAAGAAACGGAGCCAACGTGTGAGACGTGTGAGAGAGAGAGAACGTGAGAGAATAGCAAAAGAATAAAATAAAACTGAATAGGAGAAACGTGAATATTTAAGTTAGAAAATTTAGGGTATAAGGGCAAAATTGGGATATAAAAAAAATTAGGGATGTGGCTAATATATTATTTCAAATTAAGGATTTAATTAAAAGAATGAATTTGGATTTGTTATTTAGTTCAAATTGGGTTTCGTTTGAGGGACTTGTAGCATATTACCCCTTTTTTAAATACATTAATGAACAAAAGGTGTTGGAGGTAAGTAAAATCAAAATTTAAATGAGTATACTTCATAACTAACGAAGAATTAGGGGTGTGAACGAGCTCTGTTCGAGTTCATTTTGTCAAGCTCGAGCTCGAATTCGAGCCCAAGCTCATTTGACATTTTTTTTAACTATTTTTTTTAGTATTAAAAATTACCTAGATTATAATAAAAAAAATTACAAATAAAGAATAAACTGTAATTATATATATATATATATATATATATATACTTTAATATTTATATTTTCTTTTTATATTATTTTAACTTATTTTATATTATTATACATTATTTAAATATAAAATAATATATAGGAATAAAAAAATATATAAAAAAATAAGGCTTGTGAGGTGGCTCGCGAGATCACGAACAACTAAAAGAAGCTCGAACTCGACTCGTCAGAAAGCTCGAGTTCGTGTTCGAGCTTTTTTCGAACCGGCTCATCAAGCTCACGAATCGGCTCAACTCGTTTACCACCCCTACGAATAAAGTTATGTATAGGTGGTGTTTGCAAAAACTTATTTAAAAGTAAAAGTTAATAATTGTCAGTTAAGTTGGTATTAAGTGTTTATATAAATTGTTGTACGGTACAGTATTACCGTGGCATTAAAAATCCAATATCACTATCGTACCGCAATATAGTGGTACGACGGTACTAATGTTGTACCGAATGCATTGGTAACTGTTCTATTGATAGTATTTTCGGTAATTTTCAATTGGTTTACCGTGGTACATGGTTATTAGCATTTTTTTTCCACCCATAGTATTTCTCTTCATGGTGCAAATGTAATTCGTACGTTCGAAATATAATTTATCTTCATCCTTCTACCACGTTCTCACCAAATTACTTAAAACCGACAACTACATATTTTTCAAGGGTGCAAAATGTAACTAATATTTGTTTAGATTGCAAAATACCAAAACGTTACATTTCAATGATACAAAATAAAAGTAAACTTCAATTATAATTTATAAAACCAAATTTGTGCTATATATCTCCAAACCCTATATGTGGCTAGTCATGAATTGGAATATCAAAATCCAAAAAAATCTAATAATGTGCAACAATAACTTGTTCAAGTTAGGTCAAAATTGTGGATTAAGTCTGCCTAACTCATTCAAAAGCATACAATAGCCTCTTTTGACAAAATTAGATAAGTTTATATACATCAAAACCAAAGTGTGACCCAAACCTAAAAAAAAAATTAAATAATACATAAAAAAAGAAATTGTACTTACAAGTGGTTTTTATGTGATGACCACACTATAGTCATGGTCAATAAATGAAGTACATACATATAAACCTACACCACTTTAACACATAATTAAGATTAATTAATAAATGAAAGGGAAATGAGATAAGTAGTCATATTACAAGGTAGTTGGCTAAACTCATTTTATTACATTATTATTAACTAAATTGTCACCAACTGCTCATATGACTTGGTAGTCAGTTTACCAGTCACTTTCCCTTCCCTAGCAAGCTAAAATTATTACAGCCAGCTAAAATTATTACAGCCAGCCGAATTTCAGGGGAAGTTAGATGCTATACCTGGTTATTTACGGAATATTTGTTAACCGTCGACGACTTTAAATAGCTATCCACTAAATACACAGACTCATGGGTGTTTGTAATTATGTATACAGTCACTATAACTAGGTGTAGCATCTGATTTCCTGAATTTTAGCTTCCACATAACAAATGCACATAGTAAAAATAGTAAAAAAAATAGTAATTCATCAACAATACTACATAGTTCATAAATGATATATAACAACATATTAAAGAAACATATGTAAAACTGTAATGGAAAAAATTTCGGGGCTCAACTTCGATTTTTTGGTAAAGAATCAATGAATCTATACAACTTGCACTCGTTTTCTTTGACGACGAGAAAAGGTTATTGCTAAGTCATCAGCTCGAAAGCAAGCCGAGCAACGGCTCCTGCTCGCGGCTCGGCTCGATCCACCACGGCTTGAATTCATTGCATTCTTCTTCTTCTTCTTCATCGGGAGCCGGCAAATTGAGATCAAGAAAATTACGGGTTTTTTCGATAACCGGATTTCGATTAACAATCAAGTGTGATCTCTTGTGCCCACCTAAAGCCTGACCAGATGAGAAAACTTTGAAGCAAATTGGGCACTCATGTTCTTTGCTACTTTTTCCACTTACAATTACCTTATCATTATTATTATTTTGATTACTATTATTATTATTATTACCACCTTGACTGTGTGAATTTTCGGGTTCGAACATGTTTCCGGTTATCGGAGCACAGCACCCTTTGAACTTCTTGTGGCTCGCCCGATGACCGCCTAATGCTTGATACGACGAAAACGCCTTCTTGCAAATCGAGCACGTGAAACATTTGCTCTTGTTCTCGAAATCACTAGCCACATTATTATTATTATTCAAACTCCTTCTCGCCTTATTAATCTTGTTTCGCCTCTCTCGTTCGAAGAATATTCCGCCTCCCTCGATCAAATTCTTCGGCGAGTTAACTTCCGACTCGAGCCCGTTTCTTGAAATAGGTAGGCTTTTGATCTCCAATTCTTTACCAACTCTCTTAGGTTCAAGAAAATCGGAACTACGATCGGAATTGCTATTGCCACTCCGCCAATCACCTCTGTCCCTCGAAAGAATGATCAAACTCAGAGCAACCTCCTCTTGTTCTTCTTGCTCTTCGATCTCGGAAATCGAAGACGATAGATTCGTGTTGGTCACAGAAGACGAGTTTGTATTGGATGTCGTTGTGTACCTTTTCGTTCTGTACGATCTCTTTCTCTTACACGGCAGCATAGGTTTCGCCGATGCTTCTAATTCGTTGTTGTTGTCCGATTGGCTGTTGGAGGAATATTCCTCCATCGCGTTCGAGCTTGCGAGTGTTTTCCCGTTGACAGAGTGGCATTTCATGTGGCCAAACAAGGCCTTCCAAGATTGGAAAGTTTTGCCGCATTCCTTGCAGAGCTTTTCTCGAAGCAAAGTATCTTCCTCGCTTGAGTTTAGGGGCTTGTTTGGCTTTTTCGGAATTGGAATTATTCCTCCATTAACAAGTGGAGGGAGTTTCTTGGTCTTCTTTTTCTTGTCGGGGGTGTTTTCGTCCGCTTTTTGATGATCGGTCGATGGAACAGTGATCAAGTGAGACCTCATGTGACCACCCAAGGATCTACCACAGGGGAAACTTTTGCTGCAGAATCTGCATATGTGCTTCTGATCTTTGTCTTCCTCCATATATATAATCGAGTCGAATTTAATCGAAAAAGAAGGATCGAAAAGATGCTCGAAGAAAAAAAATGTTGGGAATTTTTATGATCTTCAAAAAAAAAGAGATTTTGATGAAATATCTGGTGCAGAGCAAGATCTGACAAGCAAGAAAAGTATGCAGAAAGATGAGTTAGCTAGCAACTAAGGACAGTGTCTCTTTTTGTCTCTCTCTCTCTCTCTCTCTCTCTCTCTCTCTCTCTCTCTCTATTGGTGGTGTTTCTCTTACTAGAAGTAGTAGTAGCTATAAGGTAGTTGAAAGTTGAAGAAAAAAAGAAAAAACAAATTATGGAGAGAAGGGACAGTTACCTTTGATGCAAATGATGGCCATCACAACAAACCAATATTAAGGGACAAAAGTGGAATAAATTAAAAAAAAAATTAATTAATTAATTAATTAATAATGCAACTTTTTAATTATCGGTTAAAAACACACTAATTTTGGGAGGAGAAAACCATGCACGAAAGCAAACACTGGAAAAAGAGGGATAAAATAAAGCAAACAAAGATGGTAGCACATGTTACTCCAACTGAGAATCCTACACCACCTTCATCCAACGGCTGCTATTCGCCAAGTGGACCGATCCAACGGCCGAGATTAAAGATAACAAAGTGTAGAAACTAATTAATTGTCCAAATAAAAATATATAGATATAGATATATATATATATATATATTCTTGCCTTTGTCTTGATATTAAGGAAGCCCACAATGCCAAGTGAAAGATGGGAGTTCCACTCTTTGGCAGTTATTCTTTTGGACTTTTTCCAATCTTTTTATTTTATTTCTTATTTTGTATTTTTTATTAATATATTTAATGAAAACAAAGATCCACAGTATATGGTGATGGGCCCCACCTTTCTAGTTGTCAACTGCTCTTTGCTTCATCTACTCTCTACTAATCTAGTTTACAAAGCTGTGTTTTTTCCTTAACCAACTTGTATCTATTTTTTGATGTATTCACATTTTTTTTTTGGTTTTATTGAAGGGCTTTTTTTTTTTTTTTTTGTTTTTTAAATTGGCCTTATAATATGGTCTACAATGCACGTACGGCGTACCTAATCCACGCACCTGAAGAGATTCGAACCCCCAACCTCTCACCAAACACTACTATGGGAGAGGCTCCTGGTACCACTAAGCTAAGTTAGTTGACTCTATTGAAGAGTTATTCATATGGATTTCGGATTGTATGGTACATTCAGTATAGTTCATCGGATAACATCTAATTTTATACGTGTGTATATAGTTATATGTGTTTTACAAATATACATGATGTACACGTATATGATCGTGTAAATAAGAATAAGAATAAAAATAATAATAGCAACAACAACAGCGATCAATGACGATAACCCCTGGAGTTAAGACCAAATTACCAAAAAAAATCCTCTTGTTTTGTCAATTACAAACCACCCCTCACGTATATTCCGTCTTATAAAGAGAAAATCTTATCGGGGTGAACATTAACGAATCTCTAAGATATCATAGCATATTCGATTTAAATTTCCAATTTTACCCTTATCTGCATAAAAACCCGAACTGGAGTTAACACTAACGATCCAAATTTCCAATTTTACACTATTATTGGGACAAAAATGCTCTGGGGGTGTAAATATAATGTATTTCATTTATGAAGGGCTTAAATGTAATATATTAACAAGTTTTTATTTTTTGATTTATTTAATTGTTGTTGTATAAGCATTGGGAAGCCAGTTGTATGTTTCACAAGAAAAGTAGAAACTTTAAGTCACAAGTTTATGGCAAGTAGTAATTAGCTAAGCATGGAAGTGTAGTGAGAGAGTGCCGGCCGGCCTTTGCTCACAAGTACAACAACTCACAAGCATAAAGGTTGACATTCCGGCTCGGCTCGGCTCGGCCCGGCTCGGCTCACACTTGCTAATTAAAGTAAATTAAATTAAATAAATTGCCGGCTTTTTATGCCAAGATTTAGCTGTACATTGTCTTCCAATATTCCCAATTCTTGTTCCCTTTATACCAGTTAGGAATTATGAGTGAGTTTAGTGTTGGCACGTCTATACACAGCAACTAGGACCAATATATTATATTATATTATATTATATATTTATTAAAAATAAAAAATAAATTGTTCTAAAAAAAATAACATTCAGATAAACTATATTTTACACAGAGGTTGGATATTCGGCTATTTATTAGACCACTTCTTTTATTTTATTTTTTTAAGTAAATTCTTGCTATTTTAACAATGTATAAACAAAAACATGTAACTTATAAAATAGAAATGAAAATGTTTCTGCGTGTGGAAAGTGATAAAGCACAAGAAAGTTAAGGACCACATAAGTTTAAACTGTGGGTTCTTTGAATCGATCGAATATTACTGTCCGATTTCGGAACAATAGTTTTCATTGGAATTCCGACTTGTGATTTTTCCGAAATTATTTTGATCCAAATTGAAATATATATGAGATTCCGATTTCAAATCTGATTTAACTTCCGAAAATTCTGATTTTTTTCCTCAATATTACACTTAAAAATCTAATATTATTATTATGTACTTTATATTTTAGGTGACAAAAAATTGGAAATTTCCGTATTCCGCAGATTTCAATCCGCAATTTTCAGATTTTGGAACAAGTTTTTTCGTTCCAATTTCCAAAATTCCGATTTCCAATTTTTTGAAACATAATTGGAACTAGTTTTTCAGTCCGAAAAAAAAATCATTTTTTTTCTGAAAGGGCTAATTCTGATTCGATCCGTCCGATTTACACCCCTAATCCCAAGTGTAAATAAAATACAATGGTATTCGAATTTATATGATGAAGGAACTAGGGAAAGGTCATCTACCCTCACCACTTGGTCTAATTGGATATTTGAATTATATAAAGTAAAATAAAATAACTTAATAAATAAAATAAAGAGGGAATTTTTAATTAAAAATATAGAAGGATAAATCTAGTAAATAAATCAAACATTAAATGTGATGGTTTTTGTAAAATGTCGATTATTTTCATATGGGTGTGATTTATATAGTAATGGTCATTAAGTATAAGATATAAACAAAAAAATAAAAGTTAACTAAATTTTTTTAAATAGAATATGGTTGTTAAGATGGTTACACCAAACAACAAACAAAATGTCTTTCTTCCCTTATTAATTGAATAATGCTAAGAAAAAAGGGAAAGTGGTAGTAAGTGGCTAATAAGTGCATTTCCTATTATTGCATATTGATAAATCCTCTTTAGTGAGGCGACAAGTGAATAAAGTGCTTATTGTTTTGGACTACAAATCAACATAGATCAAAAGTTGCTAACAATATTTGTTATGAGATTCATTGCATCTTTCACCACCAACCACTCACACCAGTGACAGAGCCAGCATAGGGCCGAGGGGGCCATGGCCCCTCAATATTTCTCAAATCCCTGTTATTTTATGTAACGGTTTAAACTTTTTTTGTATAATAGCGTTATCGGCCCCCTTCTCATAAGACTTCAAATGCATTATTCGATAGAGATGGCTTGTTGAAATTTTCATTTATTTTAGAATACATTTAGTTTTAATTTGTGAAATGGTTTTAGTTATTAATACTAGTGTTGCCTCTTCTTAAAGAAAGCTCATGCTTGGTGTACAAATTGTCAGGGATAAAAAATATTATTTAAAAATTAACAAGTTTCGATATGAACTAATGGAATATTCTTTTTAGAAGTGGGAAGAGTCATGGCCTCAATACACGATGTCAATGAAGACATTAACTAGTACATGATTTGTCGATCATCACTATTTTACATCTTTAGACAATTCAATTCATTTTTACTAATTCCTGTGTGTATATGTATACTTATATCCAGTGTTCCTTCTGACTATAGGTGAGAGAGGCGATTCTGTCGGGCACCTGATTTTTGAAAAAAATAGAGTCCCCAAAATTTTACATAGTTCAACAATTTAAATAACCATAACTAAATTATTTTGCATACTTTAAGTATTTGATGGAAATTTTTACATTTGTTCTTGCATTTGGTGTGAATGAAATGTCTTTTAGACCAATCATAATTAGTTAGATATTGAATTAATTCTTCTATCAACATTTTTATCTATTTCAATATCTTAAACTTTTTTTTCACCAATCTTTGCATTCTTTAATAATCTACATTGCTTATCTCTAACATCAAAGAGTTTCGGTAAGTTGAAAAAATTCTTGTCCAATCTGCTCGTTTTAGAACGAACTAGTGTACATTATACAATATAAATAGAATCCCATTTTTATAAATTCATAAAACTCGTCTAGGACCCCTAATTTCTCAGGAACGACGTGCATATATGTGTATGTGGGTGTGATATTTGACATGTTATAAATAAATTAATGTGGGCAAAGTGAGTGACTTCACTTATGAGCAAAGAGTATATATAAATTTCCCCTAAAGTGATGCTGAATTTGACATGAAAGGTTTGGCCACTCACTTGTCTTAATTAGCTTCTCCCACGCCTTACTCACATTATTAAGTATAAAAATTATATAAGATGCCTTCCATTTGGCCTTTTTTTATTACTCATTTTTTCTCCCCACTATTCAAAAACTTCTTTTATTATTGTAGATTAATTACTATATTACTTTAATTTTATTTTTTGGCGAATTACAGCCAACGCTCTAAATTAAGACCAAATTACGAAAACTCCCTCCTGTTTAGGTAATTATAATGATCCCTCCACTATGTATTGTCTTACATGTCCACCACTTGCGGTGTCAAATTTACCTACTAAATGAGGGGTTTTTTCCCGAATAATACATAGTTGAGGGGGTGTTTGTAATTATCCAAAAACAAAAAGGGCAGGATTGCTGTAATTAGTCTTTTTTTTTTTTGGTCTCTCAAGAAAAAAAATAATTGGTCTAACTTGCTTAAGCGTAATATATACGTATAATTAATTCGTAAAATTGTCTTCTCCCATTTTTTTAATCTTTATAAAATGAAATGCATATGTATATTTATTGTGTGAATTAGATGAGGAAATCTATTTTGTGCAAAATAAAATAAATAATAATTTTATACTACAAAATAAATATAAAAAGATTTATTACAGTTCTCTTTTTAGCACCTAGGAGTTTTATGGTACTTATCCAATTGAATATCTATCTAGGAGTTCACAAATCGACAAACTTACTCCAATGGTATTCAAAATGATGAAATCGATTGAGGCCAAACTTTTTATCAAGATATTATTTCATTATTTCCAAAATTAAAAAAATTAAAAAACCATGACTGTATATATATATATATATATATATATATATATATATATATATATATATATATATATATATATATATATATATATATATATATATATATTTTTAAACATTCTTGCAATAAAAAAGGCATCCACAACATAAATTTCAATATGCTACTACATTATTTTCTCTCCAATAATTATACATATAACTAGATTGATATATATTTTTCACCTACAATATTCATGAATTATTAATTTAACTAAAAATAAATTCAAATAAACATGACCATTACTGGACCAGGATTTTCAGTCCGAGGGGGCCGAATGCATTAAAAAAAATCTAAAAAGGGGCCATAAATACTGGTATACACAATTTTCTTTTATATATGTACATAAATTTATAGATATTTAGGAAATGTTGGAGTGTTATGGTTCGCCTTGGCCTTATGCTGGCACGCTCACTAAACATGACCAAAAACATTTGCACGAAAAATAGATTTATATTCGCACAAACCCTCGTTACTAACGAATGACGAAGGGGAGTGAAAATTAAATAATAAAATTAATTTTACTTCTTTATCTAAAGAAAAAGACAACCTTTAGTTCTAAGTCAAAGCAAGATAAATGCATAGCAATTAGCATGCTCTCATTTTCAACGAACTAAAGAGGTGTGGAATGAAACTATGGCAACACTACGTATTAATTAGCAAGTTGCTTAAGTATAACTATAACTGGTCCACATGTTAATCTTGCTGACATCATCGATCATAATTAAGGGAAATTGCATATAAGCCCATGATATACATTTAATTAAAAAAAGGGCATGCTATTTTTCTCTTTGGCAAATAAATCCACTCATTCGACCCTTATTGCAAATAAGGAAAAATCATACCATAAATACCAAAATTACCCATAAGCTTTTTGAACATCCTCAATTTATAATTTGAACTTCAACTTACTCATTATTACATATTAACCTCAATTTTAACAAATACGGTGTATTAACTACATTTTGAACCATTGTTCCCCACCACCACCACCCATTCGCCACCAATACCCGCCGCCACCACCATCACCACCCATTTGCCACCAGATACCTGCCGTCACCACCCGCCACCACCATCCGCCACCACCACCACATGTCGTTACCCACCACAAATGATTGCCTTTTTTCGCGTGGCTGCAAAAACATTTTTTTTAACAAGCCAACACGACATTATTATTTTTTCACAAATATTTTTTTCGGCAATTATGTTGTGCTCAACAATAATACAAAACTATTATGTTGTGCTTATCAGTAATATATCACTATATTACTATTGACCACAATAAAATTATTGTGGACCACAATAGTATAGGGCTATTTTGTTATGGTTAACAGTAATACATCACTATATTATTGCGGTCTAAATTACTGTGAAAATTAATGTTACTAATGATGTTATTGTAAAAATTAATGTTAGTGTCAAAATTAGGTCGTGTTTGCAAACGCTTTTTGAAAGTGGTCATTAGCTTTTCTTTGCTCATAATCTGTTTTCAGGTGTTTGCAAAATTATTTTTTTCTTTTACTTCTCTTAAAATAATATACTTTAAGCTATTTTTTAAAAAGCATCCATAACCATGCTTTTTCTATTTAAGTTCATTTTCCGGAATATTTTCAAACACCCCAACATTTAGAAATAATCACTTAAAACTGACTTAACTCACAATCACTAACTTCTGCTTTTAAATAATCATTTGCAAACATCACCTTAATGTTAATGTCAAAATTGATATTACCGTAAACATTGATATTACTGCGAAAATAGAAAAACAAAAACTTAAAAAATGTTATTGTGAAAAATAATTTTACTGTGGAAAAACAAGAATTGTAAAATATATATATATATATATATATATATATATATATATATTAGTGTAAATTAATGTTACAACAAAATAAAAGGAAATTGTAAAATAAAATTAAGGCTTAATTCCACTTTGCACCCTTGAAATATATCATTTTGGTACTGTGCACCCTCGAAAAAAATTAATAGCACTTTGCACCCTCGAAACACGATAAATCATGCATAATGCACTCGAAATGAATTTTTAAAGCTAATAAATGTAATTTAATATTTTTTGTGGCATTTTTTAGGATGACTAATGTCATTTTTTTTAATTCATCAGTTATTTTGAAACTACAAAGCGCATAAATAAAAATACATCTCATCAACATATTTAAAAATTATACTTTTTATACCAAAAAACATTTTACGAAAAAAAATCTTTCAGCTATTTCGTTATCAAGTTATCTGAAAATCATATTTTTTTTCAAATATTTTTACTTAATATTTCCACTAGTTACAATAAAAAAAATACATCAATTGAATAATTTAGTGATAAAAGTTTATTTTATTTTATTTTGTAAAATAATCCGGTTTTTTTTTCGCACTTTGTGCGCTCGAAATTAGGTTGGAGGTTGAAGAAAATAATATTTTTTATTTATTTTGTATCCCCGATAAAAAAAACGCCAATAAAAAATAAAATTGCTTTCATTATTCAATTCAAGGGGCATTGTGATTGATTTATTGTGTTTTGATGGTGCAAAGTGTTATTATTGTTTTTCAAGGGTGCGAAGTGCCAAAAGGCTCTATTTCAAGGTGCAAAGTGGAATAAAGCCAAAAATTAATGTTAGTGGTTTAAACTTTTTTTTCTTTTTAAGTAAATTCAAGGCCGTTACAAGGGGAAGTAGGGGAGGGGGGACTCGGACCCTAGGCCTTTACCCTATTGGTAAAGGCTAGGTACCAACTCTCCTAATGAGGATTAGTTTAGTGGGTTAAACTCTATTATACAAGTTGACTGGTTAATAGATATAAATAATATATTTATTGATTAATATACATCACAGAAATTCCAATGGCCTAGTGAAGGCATCACACTTTGTTAATCGAAGAGATCTTCAGTTCATATCCAAATTATAGCATAATTTTTTATTTTATTTTTAATTAATTCATAAACCCTAATCCCTATGGCCCGGGCCTACATGCAATTGGGACGATATAGTATTTGTTAAAATTGGATAAATTAGAATATTATGAATGAAATTGATGCAAATTATATTATGAGGGGTATTTTCGATAAAAGACAAGTGAATGGCCTCTTTTGTCGAACTGATTTTAGTCTGGATATATACGCAATTAAGTCTGAACCTATAGGCCGAGATGTAATTTGCCGCCACAATTATTTAAGATTCAAGAACATTTAATCAAACATTAATCATGCATATATGAGAGAGAAAATCCACTCTATCATAAAACACTAGTAAAAAATTTGCTTATTACTACGAATTTGTTTGCTACGGTGAAAACCGTAATAAAAGGTATTTTTTACTACGAAACAATTTTGAAGTCGTAGTTAATACTAGGATTTACCGTAGCAAAAAAATATTTGGTACGGCCATTTACCGTAGCAAAACTTTTGTGATACATTTTGTTACGATTAATGATCGTAGTAAAAAGCCATTTTTCTACTGGTGGAAATAAATCGGAGAATACAATGCATGCGAGAAAAATAAATGCTTAATAACCCTTGGATAATGGTGCCAGGATTTTTAACACAATGCGCTCTCTCTCTATACATAACCATTCTTCACCTTGGTTTAAAAGCCCAAAATGACAAAATATCTCACAAAAATAAACAATCAAAATTAACTCCCCATCTTCTCCACGAGTGTAACACCCTCATCCCATATTGGATAAAAGGGTATTCTATGTGAATTTATAAGTAGTTCTCTACTGTTACTGGACACCAATACAATTTTTTAGACTTTTGAGGTGAACTTGTGGTAATCTGTTATTGCTCTGGTGCTCTGTTGCGATTTTTTAATAAAAATAATATTTTATTAAATATTTTCTTTGACCAATTTATGAGATCATTTAGAGCAATATTTTGAAACCTACAAAAACTTTATTTTGTTTCATAAAACCTCCATGTTTTCCTTTAATTCTATATTAAATAGAGGTTTTATAGTGGTCATATTTTATACTAAAGGGGGCTTTTGTAGCTTTGTAAAATTACGAGAGAAGAGAGTACAAGAGATGATAAAAAGAAATACTTTTATTTTGTACTATATACACATACTTTGAGCTTTTGTTGTGTTTCGGGTGTAAGCTTCTGCTTCACTTGAATGTGCAGTTTCGGTGAAGTTACAACGGACAGATAGGCTGGGTTGTTGTATCCTATAGGCGACACGATCGGAACCTTTATGCACCTCATTTGAGAAGGGGTCGTGAAATGCGTCTTAAGAGAGTGACCTAGTCCGTGTCTCACCTTGCCTATCTTCATATTATTGTGAATCTTATTGCAACTAATTGTCAACTATGAAAAGATAGAGCAAATGGAGTTCGAGCCTCACATCTGTTATTTCGTGATCGATCGTCAAAGTGCAGTCGTGGTTCCAACAATTTAAGACGAAATTACCAAATCCGTGAAAATGGGCTTTGGCGATGATCCAAAATAGGAGACATTTCAGCCCTCGATGTGAAAAGGGAGATGATACGTTCCATTTTATATTTTGGTTTTTAGTTGACGAAAAAATTAATGATCTTATTATTGTTGTAGGTGAATTTTCGTGTAATTCACAAGTTATTACTTTGAGACCAGTTTCGTACCTGATACCCTCCGAATTTAAGAATATGTAAAATACGAAAGTTTCAGGATTTTTTGTTGGCTGTTCGAAACATCTTGAATTGCTGAAATTGGACATTGAACGAGAGAAATGCGCTCCAAATACTGAGTACTGCCAGAACTGTCAATTACGTACGTTTTTTAGGTATCAAAAGAATTTCTTAAAGAAATTCATCGAATCTGGTACATTTTTCAATTCCAAATTAATTTTGATGTCTTGCAATAAAATAATAAGTTTGTGATAGTTGTGTGAAGAATAATTGCATACAAAATGATATTTATATAATCATGATAAAAAGAAGAGTCAAAATGCATGTTCATGCCATTTAATTGTTGCTTTGAACAGTTTATAGCATTTCATTATATTGTTTATGTCTATAAACGTATGTGTAACTTATCTAATATATGAGATATATTGATTTGAATTTCAATATATGGTCGTTTATATGACTTAAATGATTTCAAATTATACTATTTGCTCAATATTTACAAGGACTATTATGATTTATGCGTAGACTTTTACGATGAAATAGAACATTTAAAAAATAAAAATTAATAGCAATTATATTGCTGAACATGTTGGGTGGTATACCTAAGTGGATTACTTCTTATTATTTTGTGCTGGTGTCTTGTACTTCAAGATGAACTACATGACTAGTAGAAAACTGAAAATATATACTCCCTCCGTTCCTAAATAAATGTCTTTTTTCACTTTTCACAAAAATTGATAAACTCAATAAATATATCTTGATTTTAGAAAAATCATATAGAAATGACTAAAACAACCTTTATTACTTAATGATTTATAAGAGAAAAATATTGATTAGAGTTTCATTAATAAGGTTAAAACAGGAAAAATGTATTTAATGCAGTATTGGAAATCTAAAGTGACAGATAATATGAAACAAAAATATTTTTAAAAAGAGACAGTTATTGTAGAACAGAGAGAATTTGATCATTCAAATTCATTTAGTAGTAGAGAGTTAAAAGCTGAAGCATTAGAATAAAATGTTTTCATGGTATTAAGAATTTTGGAGCATTCATATGACATTTATTATATTTAGTTAACGTTGGGAAGTGCCGATTAGCAATTTCTCAGTTGCATATTCAGTTAGTTATAAATCCAAAATTTTGAAAGTATATTATTTGAAAGAAGATTGAGTAATCGCATACATAATGAAATTTCATTATCATGGTAGAATCATTTATGGTTCTTGAGTGACATTATTTTGATAATGAATTTTGATTCTTTAATGCTTATGATTTAGCGAATAATTTTGATTAATTATTCAATGAAAATCTATAAAATAAAGATACAGTGGGGCTTTTTTAGTGTCTAAGTATATGAGCATGTTACAATTGAATTTGATGTGGTCTATGTTTAATTGCTCATCTTATGATTGCAAATTGTTTATGGTGATAATGTGATAAATTATGTTTTATTTGCAATCTTGAATATGCAAGTAGTTATTAAAGGCCTAATTTTTCATATGCTTGACACTGATGTTATTTATAAAGGCCTAAGAATAGATATTAATTTGCGAAAATAAATTTGTGATTTGTGAAGTGAAATATTTTCAAAAGTTTTCAATATTGTGGATTATTGAAAATTACATAAGAGGAACTATATTCCTATTTGATTATATTTTTTCACCTTGTGTGAATGAGCTATATGCCGATACTTTAAAAATCAAAACTCATATCAATTTTGATTGATTATTTGACATTAACCCGTGAAGAGGTTGATTGGTGCCTAATGTGATATATAAAATCTCAATGTGGGATAGATCAATGCTTTGTGCTTTGATGAATTTATTGTGAAACGTCAAAGCTTTGTGCATTGAAATATGTGATGGAGAAACTGCAGTTGGGCAAATTACGAGAATCTTTTAATGGGATCCGAAATTATTAAAAGAAAATACAGTACTGAATCTATGTGAACTTGAAAATTGAAGTGAAATTATATGTGAAATGGTTAATAAACCATTGAGTCCATGAGACTAAATGTTGAATAAACGCTATTGAATTTGTGAAATTATATTTCACATTATTTCAGAAATCATCTGAAATGCACTGAGGGGGATTGGATTAAAGCCTAAAAATATTCGAAAAGTTGTTGATGGGGATACAAGCACCTAGGGACTGGAGATCCCAAGGACTAGGTCAGAGACCAACGATCTGAAAGCAACTTGATTGAGATAAGAGTGCACACTTTTATTATCCATCCCTATGGTGTGTGTGGACTAATAAAGCTCGTAACGAATTGTGAGGTTGAGACTTTGATCTCTTAATGAGTTCTATAGCCCGTATGGGTGGGGTATTGGAGTTACGTAAACATCCCTGATAGAATTCACCTTGTGAGTGTGGACGTGGGGCCGCTTCCTATGAGAATTATAGGTTGTTCTCTAGAGCCCTCACGAGAAATGGGGTAAAGCACAAGGCCGTTAATGCGCTGGCTTTAGAAGCTCCGATCGGGACGCTTTGAGTATTATGTGTGCAGTATGATTCTACGTGCTCCAAGTGTCACTGTTTGAAGGCTAAGTCCACTTTGATTCTAGTACGGAAAACATATTGTACTAAGTGAAGGCTTGAAGGCATTGTCCACTTTCATTATGCATAATATTCCGTAAGAGCTCAAGTATTATTATTATTCTTATTTGTATTAAAATAGTGAGGGATTGTTGGGATTTTTAAATAAAAATAATATTTATTAAATCTTTTCTTTGACCAATTTATGAGGTCATTTAGGGCAATATTTTGAAACCTACAAATACTTTATTTTGTTTCATAAAACCTCCATATTATCCTTTAATTTTATTAAATAAATGTCTTATGGTGGTCATATCTTATACGATATAAAGGGGGCTTTTGTAGCTTTGTAAAAGTACGAGAGAAGAGAGTACAAGAGATGATAAAAATAAATACTTTTCTTTTATACTATATACGTATACTTTGACCTTTTGTTGTGTGTCGGGTGTAAGCTTCTGCTTTACTTGAACGTGCAGTTTCGGTGAAGTTACAGCGGAGAGATAGGCTAGGTTGTTGTATCCCATAGGCGACACGATCGGAACCTTTCTGCACCTCATTTGAAAAGGGGTCGTGAAATTCGTCTTAAGAGAGCGACCTAGTTCGCACCTCACCTTGCCTATCTTCATATTATTATGAATCTTATTGCAGTTAATTTTCAACTATAAAAAGATAGAGAAAATGGAGTTCGAGCCTCACATCCGTTATTTCGTGATCGATTGTCAAAGTGCATTCGTGGTTACAACATATACTGTTTTATAGTTAACCATGAAAAGAGGTCACTTTACCAAGTAGTTGAATTTGTGTCTACGAATCCATGTGGGTGTTACACCCGTAAAACGTGATTGCTTTTTATTCAAGTTCGTGGACAATGATTTTTGTTTTCCTTGTAATCTCTAATAATTAATAACTAATAAGCCTAGGGCCAGTTCCAGGGTTCACGAGGCTCGAGGCGAGAAACGAAAGTGATCGAAGCCTTTTTTTTATAAAATAAATCTATATAAAAATATATTTATATGATTTTATAGTTTATTTAACAAAATGTATTATATTTTAATTTTCAAAATTTGGATAATAAATAAAGAAATGGTATAGTTGAAATTTCTGAAACCTTTAATATAAAGGAAAAAATCAATGTTTCAATTATATTACTGTACAAATAGTAAAGATAGAACATTAATATGAATCATAATTTTTTTAATGATAGTAATCTTTTTATGCTTCAATATAACATACTCATTTGTTGTATAGGAGTACTCTTGTAAATTTAAAGAAATCCAAAAGGATCTATGGTTGAGTTTGTCCAGATGGATGGCTTTGTAGCCTTGCTAAAGAGGTTATCCGCATACTCAAATGTGGGACATTCATAAAAAGTATAAGTTCACTGTCACACATAGCCCATTTATATTACCAACACAGTTCCACACAATTTTGTATGAATGTTACTGTCAGAGATAATAACTTTAATAATATTACTCTCAAAATCACATTTACATAATGAATTAATTTGCTACGCATTTTTTATGATTTTTAATGGCTACTTCTATGTTTGTACATAAATTTTATTGATTCCTACATGTCCATTATGCATATGCGGCAAGAGGAAGGCCTGTATAATGACAACATCGATCTGAATTTAGATGGCGAAACATTGTTTTTCTAGTTCACTTCTGGTGAGATAAACTTTTACAAAATTTCAAAAAAATTATACATGCTAATATTTGTGTTAATATAAATTTGTAGGGATATTATCAAAACCCAGATGCTGTATCCGTTTTCTATAACATGCTGGAGGAGCTCATCAAGCAAAATATATATCCGGCAATATCGTTATCTGATGTTTCCAGTCCATTCAAAAGACAGTAGCAAAGATGTGATGGAGAATTGGACATTGGTTATCCTCGACAGAATGAAGAACGTCTGGAAACATTAGACATGCATTGAGAATGGATAAACACGCACAAAGATCCATATGTGATAGATTCCCAAGACATAGTAAGAAAAAAAATGAGTTTTTCACAGAATGTTCATGGTTATGCATAAAAACATTAACATGGAAACAAAAAATATTGTTTTCCTTTTTTATTTGTTGCAGATTCGAGGTGTGGAGACCATAGTCAGGCAAAAAAAACATCAACGGTATCCCACTAGGTGCAATACTGAAGAAGTTGAAGATTCACCACAACAACAATATCGAAAAAGTCAAAATTATGGAATCTTTTTGTTGTATGTCATCAGACAATACTATCGTCAACACAGCTCGTGGTCAAATTAGATACAGACGCAAACTTTTATAAAGTGAGGAAAGAAATGGCTAGCGATTTTCTAAATCACAAACTAACATGTGAAAGATAGGCTGATGTATTGTTTACATATTATAGTATTTAGGTGTTGTTTTTAGAGCAAGTATTATGTAATAAACACTATCTTACCGTTCCTGACAAGTATATTATGTAGGTGGTGTGTGAATGCTAATTTTGTTTCCAATTTAGATATTTCATGTATATTCTACTAATACTGTTTCTCTAAAAAATAATTCATGCAAGAAATAGTGTTTGCCAACAATTCAATTCGAATGACTATGTAAAATTGCACCAAACTAATAATGTTACTGCTAGTGACTGACAGTTATATAGCACCAAATAGAAAAATACATTGAATAGATAATATTACTGTCATGTGTAATAATATACTGTATCCATAAGAATAATGTGAGTTTAACACATGGTTCTGAGTTTTTCACTACAAAAAGTGATTTTCTAAATGTTAATTCATACAATAAAGAATGTTGAAGATCAATTCAATTCACGTAACAATGTAAAATTTCACCAAAACTAATAATGTTACAGTCAGTGACAATAATATAACATATATTTTAGTGCAATAATGAAGAAAATGTGAGTATCTCATGAACTCATAATCTCACTGCCAATGACATGAATTCAGTAATACTATAAAAAGTTAGTAAATAAAAGACTACGGAAAAGTCACTAGTATAAAAAAAACACCTAGATGAAAATATACTACAGTTAAACATCTATAAATTAATACCGTTGGGACCAGGGAAACTCTATTAATTTAATGAATTATTAAATTATCGAGTTAATAATTTAACACGTTTTCACTAAGTTGGGACAGAGAGAAACTATTCTATAATTGAGATTATTAATTTATCGAGGTTCTACTGTATTACATTCTATTAATTTATCGAGGTCCTACTGTATTATTACATTCTATTAATTTATCGAGCTTCTACTGTATTACATTCAGATATTTCTGTTGCAAGACTTCCTATTATGGTAACCAAATTCAAAACATCTTCCACACTAAATCATTTTCCTAATGTTCTCACAACGAGATTGAATTTTGTTCTTCTTCGGTATGCCCCTTCGCGGCTGGCAAGAAAGAGGTCGAACAACAGGTTGCTCAACCTATTCAAAATCCAACAAAATAAGGATGAACTGGAAAGGAATAAGTGTTGTGAAAATAAGATGCATAAAACAAAGAATCGATGTATGTATATCGTTTTGTTTCGCGGGTATTATAGAGAACAACAGTTGCATGGCAACAAGGAACACCAGCATGTTGCCACTTCCGACAGGTAAAAGTCCTACTAAACAAATCCACAATCACATTCAGATCTGAATGCACTTCAAAAGGTGTTTCAGTTGACCTTCTCATGTTCTAATTCCTTCCATTATGCACAAAAGTCTTAAGCACCTTTTCCATATTTGGACACAACATCGTTGTGCAGTACTTTGATTTTCCAACCCTATCACATATATTATCCATCCCCTAATGAAGTCAATTAATTCAGTAATCGGCAGATGTCGGAATTTCTTCATTGCGCCGTTCCATGACTCTACAACATTCGAATATAACTCGCCATACCCAGAGCTCAAAAAATAAGCACAAGCCCAATTCTAAAAAGGCAACTTCGACAAGAAAGTAACAACTTTTTCGAACCAATTTGATTTCAATTTTTCAAGGTTCTCATGAAATATTTGCTTAGTCGGAGCACACTGTCACGGGCCGCTCGTTTCACCTTGGAACCAAAGAGTAAAGATATACCAGCAGCAAGCCCAAGTTGAAGGAGACCCAAGAGTAGATAATTCTAAAAGATCTTCTAGAATCATTCCATTAATGTAGAGATCCTTAAAGAATCTTCCTTTGTATATATTTAGTAGGCAAATTGTAGGAGTTAATCGTAGCTTTTAGATCAAGATGATCACCACCATCCATTGAGAATGTGGAGTTGTATAAATAGGGGTAGACTCATTCATTTGTAATCATCCAACAATACATTAATCAAAGAGTCTAAAGCTTGAGGGCATTTCTTAGCATGCTTCAAACACTTGTGTTCTTTCACAAACACTTGCACACACTCATGTGCACTTTCGAGTGAGGCTAACTTAGCTTATCTGCAAGGGGCAAAGATCGAATTAGCGAAATGGACATTAATTTGTGGCTAAGTGTTGTACGATAATTGATCGAGGTTCAAGTCCGTGAGAAAACGCACATGTTGTAAACTGTTTTAACAACATCTCCCTAAAATTAGATGACATCCCACTCAACCTATACTTGAAATAATTTTGTCGATGCAGAAGACAGGACGAGGGATGACAATGTGGGAAAACATTTTTAACAGCTTCTCAAATGCCTCATTGTCGATCGTAAAAAAGTCAAAACACTATATCTATTAAGGTCAATTATTGAATGATTCATAAAATAATCTCAATTACAGCAAATGCCATTGGATAAAGACCTGAAATAATATAACACAATAACTAATATGTTATTGTCACTGATAGTAAAATAAAATAAGCTAACGTTCAAACTAAAACTGAAAATATAAAACTCACCATTGCTTGAATCTTTCGCAATGACACTTAGGAGAACACCCTTGTGTTTTCTACTGAAAATGTACCACCCAAGATGAGCATTTGACGACAGAACTTAAATCCAGATACAGATGCCCCAAAACTGAAAAACCCCGCTTGAACGAAGTTATCTGCATCATCAACTTCCACGTTGAACTAACTATCTGAATATCAATGTCCAGCTTCACGAAAGTAGAATCTTAGGAACGAATAAGACAATACTTCATCTCCAAATATACAACTCCTGCTAGCTTGAATAGCTCTCCACGCTAAATGATAATTAATTGTACTCCTGTAATCCTTCTTCGATTTATGAATAACATCATTAGCACACATCAATGGTTTGGCCTGCATATCATCCACAATAACATCAGCTATAATCTTATAATCCATTCTTAATTTCTTCACGACACTAAAGGCTGATCCACATATATGGAATTTCTAATAGGTATGTTTAATAAAAAAACAGTTGAAAATTCAATTGATGCATGAATTCTCCATAAATAATTTATCGACTCTATGAATTTGCAAACTGCCGTCACCCTCTTATTGTCATTTTTAGTATATTTGAATTCAAATTTAACCTCAAACACAAACTTTGACATTTTTTTTCTAAATTCTAACCCCCCCCCCCCCCCCAAAGAAATACTTGTCCCAAATCTGATATCAAATTTTCCCAACGTGAGTTTAACAAAATCTTCTTTGTACAGGAAAAACTGAGTGGATTACATACTGGATTAACAGTTTATGCGTGTCCCTGAACATGAACAACAGGTAATGTACTGGGGAGCATACCATGGACCTCGTTTCTACCAAATTGGGAGATGACTGAACTACCTTCCCGAAAACTTCAATCCTTGGAATAAAAAATTTCTCACCTAGTATAAAAAGCCCTGAAACATCCTTGGTATCTTTTAGTTAAAAATCACCCATCGTTGGTATATGATACATGAAACATGGCTCCTCGCCCTACTAATATTCCCATCGGGAAAAAAAAAACTCCCTAAAAATAGAAAAATCCTTCCCTATTCTAAGACTTGTAATTGTATAACATTCACCATATTTCAACAACAAAAATAAATATGAACTATACTGTCACTGATAGTAACATAGTTATAAAATAAAGAAAATCAAAACTAAACAAAAAGGTATGCATCCATCAAATTGCAACTATACTCTAACTATACTTTCACCAACAACAACATAATTACGTAGTGAAAAACGACAGTCAAATTATAAACAAATTTCACATATACCATAATTATACCGCCACAAACAGTAACATTCTAAACATTAATTATGACAACACTAAAAACTTTATTTAATACACAACTCTTTGAGAAAACCTCCTCATTACTTCTTTTAATGGGGAGAGGCCCAAAATATTTTGTTTCATTTGATAAAAGCTCACGCCCATTTCTAGGCATTATGTTTTTTCCAATTTCGACCCCGCCTGCCACATCATCACTGCCTCACGCGCCCACATCATCATTGCGTCACGCGCTGGTCATTAGCCATTTTTTTCTTTTTCTGTATCAGTTTTATTAATCGAATATGCTTATGAAACATAGTCGATTAAGAAAAACATTTTATTAAAAAAAATTCGTTTTTTAATTTTTGTCTCTATCAGGTATATTAATCGCCTATGAAGCATAGTCGATTAAGAATCTAACTACTAAAAATAACAAATCATAATTAAAAAAAAATGCAAAATCAACTATATTTTTTAGAAACAAAAAACATATAAGCATTGTAATTGATTTATACAATTGAATCAATAAAAAAAAAAAAAAAAAAAAAAAAAAAAAAAAAAAAAAAAATTGGAGTCGATTAATCTTAATCGGAGTATTGAACATAGTCGATTAAGCCTCAATCGACTATTGAACATAGTCGATTAAACCACATATAGTCGATTAAGGGCCTAACCTACGCGAATTTCTCTTTATGCGCCGTCTTTCGCCAAATCCACCAAAAAACCCTAAATATGCTCTTCATCGTCACCGCCACACCACCACACCATCACCACCTTGCTTCCATATTCTAACGATTTTTTATACAAATAAAGTAAATCACAACCCGAATCAGCAATCAAAGAACCACCACCTTCAAAATTACCAAAACAAAGCCATCCATTTCAAAAAATATGCAGCAAATCACAACCCGAACCACCACCTTCAACTCCACCATAACAAAGCCACCTATATCAAAAAATATGCAGTAAAATTAGATTAAAAATCCATAACAAAAAAGTCGAATGAAACAAAACTACCTTGAGTGCGTATTTTGCAGCCTCCGTCGCCCT
>NW_012194819.1:920781-1029536 GCF_000504015.1 Erythranthe guttata | reverse complement strand
GTATATATATATATATATATATATATATATATATATATATATATATATATATATATATATATATAAAACATCGGAAACACACATTACTCAAAAAGGAACACATATTATTATTATTATTATTATTATTATTATTATTATTATTATTATTATTATTATTATTATTATTATTATTATTATTATTATTATTATTATTATTATTATTATTATTATTATTATTATATTTCCCATTTTTAGGTATTTGTTACTTTTATAACAAATAATAAACTTCGCAAATCCGCTAGCAAAATCCCAATCCCTTCGGATAGTCTTTTTTCTTTTAGTAATTTCTTTGGAATTATCTATCTTTTACACACACTGATTTGGATTTTTTTTTATTTTAATTATCAAAATAGTAAAGTAAAACCTCTCTAACTTACACACACTGACACACAACATCAATATGATTTTTTTAAATTGTTTTGCTCTATTTAATTTAATTTTTTTTATGTTATTTTGGTAATTTAAATTTTACAACTAATTTTTTAATATTGTGTATGTAAATTACACCCACACCTCTGAGGTATGCTAAAATAACTTTAAGGTCGTTGTGGTATTGATAATTACACTCACACTCTGAAATATAGTTATAAACTCTAATGGGATAATACATTGGATACGTTATTTCAATAGTCTAACGGACTATTAGTTTTAGGAAGTGGTGAAAACAACAAACAACTATGGGTGATTTAATAAATATTGGGGAAGCCATGTCACCCCCTAACTCTATATTGTCTCCACCATTAGCTAAAAGTAATAGTCCGTTAGAACTCTATCGGAATAACGTATCCAATGCATTTGTAGACATCGAAATTTTGAGATAAATTACTCATTAATAACGAAAATAAATGAGTTATTAATTTGGTCTCAAATTAATTAAAGTCCATAACATATTTGGGGTTTAAAATGTCTGGCCCACTCTGCAAGTTGAGAAACCCTAACCCTAGCTTGTGCCTATAAAAGAAGATCTTTGGTGCATCTAAAAATCAGACTCACACAGACACATATCGAGCTCTCAAGTTCATATCTCGAGCCTCCGCCTCGAATTCATAACATATTTGAATTCGTGGTGTTCGTGATAAGAAATCATATGTTTGATTCAAGAACAAGCTTTTAAGCCCTTGAATCAAAATTAGAATAGGAGAGAAGAATGAGGAGAATTACGGAGATTGTAATCCACATCGTTTGATTAATAAATTATTTGTTCCCTATTTTCTTGTCTTGTATTTATATATTTTGCAGACTCAAAAATTTTTGGTTAACAAATTGGTACGCCCGGTGGGACTATTTCCGCCCCTCATCTCTTTCTCCGATATCATATTCCATGCACGTTCGATGGCTCCCAAGAAGAAGAGGCCTTCGTGTTGTTGCTACCGGTAGTCAAATCATACACCGGGGGCAAGCCAATAGACAACACTCCCTCTGAAACTCATCAAGTTTGAGAGAGTAGACTTCAAATCACTCATCTCTGTAACTTGGATGAAGGCCCAACAAAAAAGAAGAAAACAAAATCTTATTTGGAGAATATCATATGATATTCGTTGGCGGGCAACAAAGAATTTCTGACATTACAGTAAAATGAATTTTGCAATTTTTTTTCTTGCACCAATTCAATCATGAGGATATTTTCCTTAATCTGATATGGTAAACATTGAGGATTTTTTTCTTGATAGGAAACAAACAATCTGTGCAATCATATGCGATCAAGATATGCAAAGAGGATCTGCCAAATCTTGTTTCCTAAAAATTAGCAAAGTCCAACAGAACAAGAAAACAAAGAACGTCCATGGCGGAAAGGATCTCCTCTCAAAAGCTCCTGATGGTGGATCTACGGCGAACATCCCAAATCTGCCGGAATTCATCATCTTCAAAGGCTGCAGACTTGAAGAAGCCCCAACGATGCTGCCACTTGATAGCCGGGAAAAAAAAAAACTCCAACTCGCTCAACAGGCCGTTCCGAATCACCATCGCCGCTCGACGCACTCATCGGTGTTATCATTTTTTACCCCGATGCAAACCTCCGCAGCTCCACTCGTCCAAATATGCCGCCGCCATTGGGAGTGTCGCACCTTGTTTTCCACTGGAGATTCCATCGATAACTCTCGAAAGCTAGTTTTGCACCAAAGAACTACCGATCGCCGCCTGAAGCACTCGCCGGTGTCATCACTTTGTCTCCTCTACGAGGAGAAGCATGTTTGTTCGAGGATGCTGCTGCAACAAGCTCATCGGATTTCCGCTTCAAATTGTTGTCAGTACGAACTTTCCACCATCGCACTCTGATTCGCCGCCTAAATCAGTCGCCGGAGTTATCACCTATAGTGTCGTTGCACACGTATCCAAATCCCAGTGAAACCTCGAGCTCCCACAGGCTTAATAGCAGTGCCGCTTCGTTTCCCGGCAACCACGAATACGTTGCCTCGAAGCTGCTCCTAGCCCCGTTCCATCTCCTCTATGCTGCTTGTCATTGTGTGTGGCCGGTGTGCGTAGGAAATGCGGAAGTTGTTCTTGTTCTCCAAACACGCCTCTACGGAGTCCTGGTGGCAAGAATGACAAATACCCAATTGTTAACAAGTCTTTTAAACTGCAATTGGGTCCTTCATGTGGAAATACAGAAATAGTATGACAATGTTTGGAAGCGTTTTGGATCTTATTTTGATTTCATTTTGAGAAAATATGTTTTGGGGCCGCAAACTCAGAAAGGCGAAATTAAATTTCCACCCCAAATATCAGAAAATAAACTTCCCATTTAAGTCCTAAAAAATGATGAAAATTCCATACACCCCAAAAATGGAGGAAATGAGTTTTGAAGGCAACAAGTGAAGGAAAATTCGAGTATTTCAAGTCTCGTCTCACAAATATGCAACATGTTCTTTGACGAGACTAGAAGTGGAGGCATTTGTAGACATCGAAATTTTGAGATAAATTACTCATTAATAACGAAAATAAATGAGTTATTGATTAGGTCTCAAATTAATTAAAGTCCATAACATATTTGGGCTTTAAAATGTCTTGCCCACTCTGCAAGTTGAGAAACCCTAACCCTAGCTTGTGCCTATAAAAGAAGATCTTTGGTGCATCTAAAAATCAGATTCACACAGATTCATATCGAGCTCTCAAGCTCACGTCTCGAGCCTCCGCCTCGAATTCATAACATATTTGAATTCGTGGTGTTCGTGATAGGAAATCATATGTTTGATTCAAGAACAAGCTATTAAGCCCTTGAATCAAAATTAGAATATGAGAGAAGAATCAGGGGAATTACAGAGATTGTAATCCACATCGTTTGATTAATAAATTATTTGTTCCTTATTTTCTTGTCTTGTATTTATATATTTTACAGACTCGAAAATTTGTGGTTAACAGCATTATCCCAATTAGAGTTTCTAACTATTTTTCAGAGGGTGAGTATAATTATCGATACCACAGGGACCTTAAAGTTATTTAAGCATACCCCAAGATGTGGGTGTAATTTACCCTATATTTTTTATACAATCTAATTATCATATATTTATTTTTTCTTACCTTTTGCAATGCTACCCGTACATTGAAGTATTGCTAATATAATGTGGTAGATGAAAGTAGGAAATTTTTTTGAAGCATAATACATCATCTAAATTACGTTAAGTCCTATGGGATTAAATATTTTATATTTTCATTGCATTAGTAAGTTATGAAAGTAATTGTAACTGTATTCTTTTGTTTGTACAACTTGGATATATAGTTACTCTTGAAACGAAAAATAACAGAAACCGAACCGATAAAAAACCGACATACATAGTTTTAATTTTACAAACACCGATATATTCAGTTAATGTTTGGTTTTAGCAAAAAACCGAACCGAACCGAGCCGTGCACACCCCTAACCATACCTACGACCTTCATAGCTGCCGTCACTCACCATAGCCGCCTCCATAACAACCTCCACTATATGCACCGCCTCCATAGCCGCCTCCATTCACCATGACCGCCTTTTAACAACCCCACGTTACCTGCCGCCTCCATGACAACCCCCCCCCCCCCCACTGCTGACATAACTACCCACCAGAACTGGAAGCAAGAGAGATCGAGAGAAAGAGCAACAGAGCGAGAGCGACATGTAGAGAACGAGAGAGAGAATAAAAGAAAAGAAACAGATTAGAGTTGGAAAGACGTAAATAGAGTTTATATTTAGGGCAGAAGGATAAGTTACGGATACAAAAATTATTAGGGATGTGAGACATATTATATTTTGAAATAGGGACGTATTCAAAAAAACTAGTTTGGGGTTATCATTTAGTTCTAATTAAATTTGCTACTAGGACCCAAGCATATTAACCCCCTATCAACTATTTCTCTCTAAACGAAAAAGTTTATTTTATTGTTTTTTTGGGTTAATATTTGAGACACCCCTCAAACCAAACATAATTAGATGTGAGGGACAACCTCAAATATAACATTTAATTAATTAAATTTTTAGTTGAAAATAAAATTTGATCAACATCCTTTTATTTTTATTTAACCCAAAAATACTTATTATATCTAATAGAAATCAACGTTTCTTTTTCTCCTGTCATTTCTCTATTTCTCTATTTCTCTATTTCTCTCTCTCTCTCTCTCTCTCTCTCTCTCTCTCTCTCTCTCTCTCTCTCTCTCTCTCTCTCTCTCTCTCTCATCCGCCGCCACCATGGTCTTTTCTCTCTTTTTTCAAATTTCCCATCACCCCACTATGGCCTTCTTTCTCTCTTTCGTCATTGGCCCCAACCCTTTCTTTCCCCTTCTCTCTATCTCTCTCTTTCTCTATTTTCGGTAGTGGTGCTGACTTGGATGTATTAGTTGTAGGAATTTTTTTGATCAGATCTTGGTGTGGGGCGGCAGTGGTTTTGGTCGCTGGGGGCGGCAGTGGTTTTGGTCGCTAGGGGCGGCAGACGGCGGTGGTTTTGGTCGCTAGGGGCGGCGATGATTTTGGTTTCTGGGGGCGGCAGGGGTTTGGTCGCTAGGGGAGGTGGCGGTTTTGGTCACTGGGGGCGGCGGGTGGCGGTGGTTTTGGTCGCTGTCGGCGGCGGCGGTTTTGGTCTGTGGTGCTTTTCTTCTATGGCGACGGTGATTTTGGTTAGAATTTGATGTTGGATTTAGAGGAGGGGAAGGCTAATTAAGATGGAAAGTGAGACATAGAAGAAGAGGATGGAAGGTTCGATGATTATGGGCAGATTTCGGAAATCCATTTTCATAGATGGAGATGGTGGCGGATCTAGGGTTTCATATTGGATGAGTGCGAATGACTACGGATGTTTATGAATTACTATGAGGTTCTACGAATAGGTAGCGACTATGGTTCAAAACGTGAGCTAGGATTTTAAGAGTATTTGACTACGGATTACTATGGTTCCTATAGGTGTCTATAGTCGACTACGATCGATTTAAAAAAATAACATTCATAATTTTCAATATTAATAAATTATAGTATACCATAGTACACCAGAGTACACCATAGTACACCATAGTATTTTAAAATCTACTGTATTATTTAATAAAAACGATTTTTTTTTTCATAATTTTCAGTAAAATGTTAAAAATAAAGAAAAAAAATTAAGTTGTTTATAAAAATGTAAAAAATGCTAGAGTGAAAAATGAAAAAATAAAGATAACAAAGTCTGTAAAAATAAAATAAAATATGTTAGATGAAAAAAATAAGATATTAAATGCATAATAAAAAATGATAAATGTAGTTTGAATTTTACTTAATGTAAATTTTGAATTTGTGAGTGAAAGGTCATTTTTGGAATGAATTTAATATAGGACGTGAAACAAAAGTCTAGATTGATTTGTCGTTTAGTTCTAATTAGTTTTGTCACAATTTACCTATATCCTAAGCACTTCTTTTTTATTTTTTTTTATTTTTTTATATATAAATAGAATTATATAGGAATAAGGTAATTTTGAAAACTGAAATGCTAATTGTAGCGGGACTTTTACTGAAATTGGCTTATTTGCAGCGGTAGTCTCATTTGTCAATTTTCTAACTTTCTAAAAAAACCGAAACGCTCTCAACTCAAAAAAATCGAAAACTTAGAATTTGAAGCTCGTTCGACAAATTCAAAAACGAACAACGACTTCTTCAATGGCTGATCCGAATAACTTTTATATGGTAAAAAGAAAGAAAAAAAAAATTAAAACTTGGTTTAATCGTGCTATACAGCACGATAAGTATCAAAAAAGGGCAAAAGATTGGAGTTACCCGTGCTGTACAGCACGGGAACTTGGGTATCAATTTTCCAAATTTTTTTTTTTTTTTTTTTTGTATTATTAATTTTTATATTCCTTTGTATTATTAATTTTTATAATTTGGTAGGGTGATGATGGTGATTTTGACGAAAAAAATGATGATGAATGTACAAACGAGTACAATAATCCGAATATGTGTTATCATGTTCCTCAAATAATTAGAAAATTCGATATTTAGAAAAAAATATTAAAAAAAATATATATATTAAAACTTTAAGTTCCCGTTCTGCAGAACACGGGAACTTGGGTATCTTCAAGTTCCCGTGTTCTGCAGAACGGGAATCTCATGTTTTTTGAGTCCTCCGTTCTGTAGAACACGTGAACATGAAGATTATTCAAGTTCCCGTGTTCTACAACACGGGTGATTCATATCTAATTTTTTTTATTTTTTTTTTCTTAAAATAAAAATTCAAAAAACAGTTTGAAGGTCCCGTTTTCTGGAGCATGAAAATTTGAATCTCCCGTTTTCTGGAGCACGGAAACTCGAAGAAAATTCGAGTTCCCGTGCTCTGCACAACGGAGGATTCAAGCCGTTTGAATCTCCCGTTCTGCAGAGCACGAAAACTTGAATTTTCTTCGAGTTTTCGTGCTCCAGAAAAAGGGAGATTCAAATTTTTTTACGAAATTCGAATTTCTAGAGAGTGTTTGGAATAGGAGAGAGAAATTGAAAGAAAAAAAAAATTAAATGAAAAAGGTACCGCTGCAAATAAGCCAATTTCAGTAAAAGTCCCGCTGCAATAGCAAAACCCTTTTGAAAAAGGGATAATTGGAGAGAACTCATGAGTAACGATCTTACATAAATACATCTTACTATCAAATCCCTCTTGATTTTCTTTTGACTAAACCCTCTCCCGCACCTCCCCATCTCCGATTCCACCACCGCCGCGCACGGTTGTTTCTCTCCGTCCTCCGCCGTCCAACTCCTCCCCTCTTCTACGCTCCCATTCTCTCTCTCCGCCGCCAGCTCTTCGAGTCCTCCGCCCTTCATCTAATTATCTCCAATAATTATTAACCACGTCTTTCTAAATTTAATCACTACTAAATTGAAATTTATACAAACACCTTCGTGCAATTTGTTCCTCGATTTTGTTTTTGGAAGGAGAGGCGCAAAACCCCCAAAATCAATTCCCGAACGAAAAACCCCAGCTTGTTTTGTGTTTCTATCCAGCAGCAGAAAAAAGAGCCGTTTACGACGGTGTATATCTTCTCGCCGGCGGTGAAATAGCCACGAGATCACAGCTTTCAGGTTCTTCCATCCCTCTTTTTCTATTGAAGTAGTGAATTTCGTGTTAGCCTGATATGTACAATTTTAATGCTCAATTTTTTGCGTAATTAAATGAATTCATCCTTTTCTGTCAATGCAGTGAGAATGGGTGATTTGAAGACATGGGTTTCTGATAAATTGATGGCCCTTTTGGGGTATTCACAGGCCACTGTGGTTCAGTATGTGATTACTCTATGTAAGTTAGGTTTAAAGCTGAGTTCTTATTAATGTGCATTATTTACATTTGTATTTATTTTGTGTATATTTCTACAAAGTATGTAACTATTATATATTTATTGATGCAGCTAAAAAGGCCTCATCCCCCTCAGATATTGTAAACCAACTAGTTGATTTGGGGATCTCATCCTCTGCGGAAACTTTCGCATTTGCGAAAGAAATTTTCGCAAGAGTCGAGCATAGGTCTTCAGGGCCGAATGTGAGTGTTTCTATTTTCTCTCACATCAAATTTCTTGGAATCATTTGTGTTTTCACTTTTCAAAGACTGTCCCATAGTTTGGTAACAATTTTTTTTCCCCTTTTGTCAGCTATATCAGCAGCAGGAGAAGGAATTGGCCAAACTCGCACAGAAACAGAAGACTTACAAACTTTTGGAGGCAGATGATGAGGATGATGAGATTGCTCCATTGCCTAAGAAGGAAAAAAATCGAAGCAAGAAGTTCAGGAAAAGAAGTGAAACTCAGGACGACATGGATGATGATGAGGTATTCATCTTTTTTCTTTTCTATACTCAGTAATTTTCTTTGATGATGAGATACCATTTCAGTTCTTGTATTTGTAAGATGCTTTAATTAACTGATTTTGAATGTGTAGGTGGTAAAAAGTGGAGGTGATGACAGACGAGTACGAAGAAAGACTTCACGTGATGAAGATAATGGCTCTGAGGTACTATTATGTTTTTATGAGATTTTTTTCTGTTTTAAACCTTGCTTGTTCTATGATTATTATGCAAAAAGCATCCAGTATAATTGCTAGATGTAAATACAATAGGGTAATGGTTCTCATTTGGTTATGTACTTCTGGCACGTGATCTTGGGTTTAAATATTGAGTTTGAGCTTGGTTTGGTTAAAGGTGTTTCCCTCTACAAGATTAAGGACCCACATGCAAGATAGATAAAATACTCGCAGAATTATTTTCAAAGAATTGCGTGGGAAGTTATTTTTCAGTTGTTGATGATACAAATAATACGATGTATAGATTGAGGAACTTAGGTTAGAGCCTTAGCTGTGCCTCACGTAAATATGCTTATGCCATTACAAGGAGTTTCGCATTTTTTATATACCAGCTGCATTATTCTTTCTACGCCTGTCTCTTAGGTCATTGCTTACAGGTTGTGTAGGACTTGAACTAGTTCTTTGTTGTCATGTTTATGCTTATGTTTCATTTCTATTCCCGTGGTCAAAGCCTTCGTCCGTTTTTTTTTGTTTTTAGCTCTACTTATGCATAAATATTTTGTTTCCTTTTGTGTTCTATTTTCATAGTCTTTCAAATAGTTCTGTAATACCATATGCAACTGGTTTTTTTTTTTTTTTTTTTTTTTGCAGTCAGAAGAAGAAAAAATACTGCAAGACCAGAGAGAAAAAGAGCAGTTGGAACGTAATATCAGAGAAAAGGATACAGCAGGGACCAGGAAGGTACAAATTAATGACTCGCTTTACTTAATTCTTGTCTCTGTGGGTCTCCTACTGTGCTACTTTGTAGATCGTTGTCATATCACTTATTTTCAAGAATTCAGTTAGCTGGAAATTCATCTTTATGCCGTAATGGCATACAACTATTATTAACTCAAATGCAATCAGTCGACTCTTCTGCCAAATAAAGCGTTTTATCCATATCAATTAATTTAACTTCCAAGATATTCTGAACTTCTCATAATTCATGTAGAGTCATGTTATTTTATTTTCAATAATGTATAAAATCGTGTGTATTGTAAATATTATTCAAGGTATTCTTCTTGAGATTTTCTTTTGAAACTGTTTAACTTATTTTGTTTTTATTCTTCTACAGATAACTGACCAGAAGTTAACAAAGAAGGAAGAAGGTAAGATAATCTAATTTATATGATAAATTAATTTCATAATTATATAGGACTGATTACGCGCTCGTATGTTGACGTCTTTGTTAATTGTTTTATTTTGATTTGCGCACATTCTAGAGTATCATGCGCTGTTGACTATATATATATTTTGGTCCATCTCTTAACAGAAGAGGCAATTCGAAGATCTGATGCTCTCGAGAATGATGATGGCATTGGCACATTAAGGTTGGTATTCATTTCTTATATCAAATGCTTGAGTTAGGTAATTTTAAGGCAAGAGTACATCTTATCTCGTCTTCTGTATCAGGAAAGTGTCGAGGCAAGAGTATTTGAAGAAAAGGGAGCAAAAGAAATTAGATGAGCTCAGGTAATTAATTGTATTGCATTGTTTTTTTTTTTTTTTTTTTTTTCTGTTGAAACTTGAAATGAAAGCGTTATTGTTTTGCCTAATTGTTGTTTGTAACATTGCACTCTTTTTGGGGTAATCCAGAGATGATATAGAAGACGAGCAGTACTTATTTGAGGGTGTCAAACTAACTGAAGCAGAGAAACGTGAGCAAAGGTACGTTTATGTTCAGTTGTATTTTATCTACACCACGAGTGTTTCATCTGTTTTTACTTTGGTACTTTAATACATATTTGCTTTGTTGTTGATGCTATAATTATGCAATGTATTGGTTTAGCAATTTATTTTATTACAGATTGCTTAAATACAAAAGCCAAATGTTAGAAAGGAAAAGTAATTTTGCATTTCATTTCTTAATGAGATGAGATGATATAACAGTTTAGCCAACGAAAGTGAAATGTTGAGAGAGAAGTAATATCACATTTCCCCAATTTAATGAGATGATACGAGTAGCAAATTATGTGTGCCTTCTCAAATAGAACTTGTCTCCTCATTTTGCACGTTTGCTTAAAATTTTAAATGTTTACATTGTGTCTATCATTTATCATTTACAAAATGTTTAACTGAACTGAATTTATTTTGGCAGATATAAGAGAGAAATATATGAGCTCGTGAAGAAGAGGACAGAAGAGGCCGATTATACAAATGAGGTGATTCACTTTTCATCCGATTCATGTTTGTCATTGCTCTTTTCCAATAGCTCTTTGTCAGCAGTGGTTATATTTTTTTGCACAGACAGTATATATTGCGACATGTCTTTGACTTTCCAATTGTTTTAATTCTCGAGTCCGAAGGTTGGTTAGAAATATGAACGTTTCTTGATTTTGTTCTTTTGGTGAATTGCAGTATCGGATGCCTGACGCATATGACCAGGATGGTGTTGTGAATCAAGAAAAGAGATTTGCTGTGGCATTACAGCGTTACAGGTTAGTATTCTTCAATTACACATTTGTATGCATAATTGTTATTATAATAAGAGTGGCATGAAAGTAAATAATTACCTCTGCCACTTATAGGGATCCTGCTGCAGAAGAAAAGATGAACCCGTTCGCGGAACAAGAAGCATGGGAGGAACATCAGATTGGTAATTCTAGAGTATTTGCCACCCATTTTGTATACTCCACATATATTTTTCAATTGCTAATCGTATGGTTATTATTATATTTCAGGAAAAGCAACTCTTAAGTTTGGATCCAAGGATAAAAAGCAAAAACACGACGATTACGAGTAAGTGACGTCAAGTTTATTGTGCATTAAATCCTAATTAAGAGGAGTATGGAATTCGTTTGACAACTAGATGCTCGGTTCTCATAATTTGTTCCCTTGTGCAGCTTCGTTTTTGAAGACCAAATAGAGTTCATAAAGGCATCGGTTATGGGTGGTGTAAATGTATGTATCTTATTAACTCTTCACAACACAATAAGAATCCCTTGAAGGTATTAGTTGCAACTTGTCTTAATAATAACTTCACCTTGGTCTGCAGGTTGAACAGGATGCCGCCGTGCAGTCACCAGAGGATTCTACCGCCAAAACAGAATTAGAAAACCTTCAGGTGTGTCCTTCAGAATCCACGTTCGTAAAATTCGATAATATTATTTGTAAAATTCATAATTTCTTGATTTTAAAAATCTGTTTAGTTATTTATAGACTAGTATCGAGGATGTATGACCTTTGTTCTGACCCTTCGATTTTCAGAGTGTCAGGAAGACCCTGCCAATCTATGCTTACAGGGATGGATTGCTCGAAGCTATCAACAAGTATCAGGTTCTTGTTATTGTTGGAGAGACGGGTTCTGGAAAAACTACGCAGATACCTCAGTACCTTCACGAGGCAGGATTCACAGCGCGTGGAAAGGTAAAAGTTTTTTTTTTTTCCAATCATATTTCTGCTTTTACAGATCATACTTTCCATAAGCAAGTATGTTGTACTGTCTTGTTATATTTCAAAGAATTTAGTTGGGCATATGTAATTTTTGTGTAAGTTTAGTTGCTTTAAAATTGTCCCTTCTGGATTTGAATTTATAAACTGTATTAACTCCGGGAAAGCCAAGAAGATACGTTTACTTTAACTTTCCAGTTTACTGAAAAATTGCGTACACCTATACTATTGGTTTGACGATACACACTTAAGGGCACATGTGTTTATAGGTCACTGTGACCTTGTTTTATCATGTTTTCTGTAAAGATAAAAAACAAATCCCGTAATTCTCATTGAAGAAGTTTTCAAACATTAATTATCTTGTGAAACAAAGTTAGTCTAGACGGCAAAGAATTTGTCAAACCTTATTATTCACTTGGGAGAGTTATTTATTAAAATATATCTTTCAAGAATAGTATATAAATGTAATAACTTACGAATAGTTAAACATGTTTGTTTGAATTTATTGGAACTTAAACTTGCTAAGCATTGTAAATATCTGTGGTGTACAGATTGGATGTACCCAACCACGTCGTGTTGCTGCCATGAGTGTTTCGGCTCGAGTTTCTCAAGAAATGGGAGTAAAACTTGGACATGAGGTATGCCTTTTGCTTTTACAGTTTTACCATAGTAGCTAATTCATTATTAAACGGTTGCGTGAATGTATTTCATTTTCTTTGTCAATCAATATATCATATTCCGTGTTGACTCATGTACTTGGTGCTTTTTAGGTCGGCTATTCTATTCGGTTTGAAGACTGTACTTCAGATAAGACGGTTATAAAGTATATGACAGATGGAATGTTATTGCGTGAATTCCTTGGAGAACCCGACCTTGCAAGTTACAGGTATATACAAATTCAAAAGTAATTGTGTCATAATTTCTTGTGTACAAGTTGTAACCAATATTTGGTGTTGCAATTTTCAGTGTGGTGATGGTTGATGAGGCCCATGAAAGAACACTCTCAACCGATATTCTGTTTGGCTTGGTTAAGGTAAGCTTTTATCATTTTCGTAACAAATTACTTTTTAGATAACCAAATTAGTTAAATAGCAGCCAACACAAATTGCTTTATGTGGAGTCTGTTTCACTGCCTAATGTCCATTTTCTCTGTCACAGGATATCGCCCGATTTCGACCCGATCTCAAGTTACTTATTTCAAGTGCAACTCTCGACGCTGAGAAGTTCAGTGATTATTTCGATTCTGCTCCAATTTTCAAGATACCAGGAAGGAGATTCCCCGTCGAAATTAATTACACAACCGCCCCTGAAGCTGATTACCTGGACGCTGCAATTATGACCATTTTCCAAATCCACGTCAAACAGCCACCTGGCGATGGAGACATCCTAGTTTTCCTAACCGGACAAGAAGAGATTGAAACTGTCGAAGAGATTCTCAAGCATAGGACTCGAGGATTGGGGACAAAAATAGCCGAACTCATCATTTGTCCTATTTACGCAAACTTACCCACAGAACTGCAGGCTAAAATATTCGAACCCACCCCCGAAGGGGCCCGCAAAGTTGTCCTTGCAACAAATATCGCCGAAACCTCATTGACCATTGACGGTATAAAATACGTCATCGATCCAGGTTTCTCTAAGATGAAGTCTTACAACCCTCGAACTGGAATGGAATCTTTGCTGATTACTCCTATATCGAAAGCATCTGCCGAACAACGGGCGGGTCGATCTGGAAGAACGGGTCCCGGGAAATGTTTTCGGTTGTATACCGCTTATAATTACTATAATGACCTCGACGATAATACCGTACCTGAAATACAGAGGACTAACTTGGCGAATGTAGTGCTTACTCTGAAGAGTCTTGGTATCAATGATTTGCTTAACTTTGACTTCATGGACCCTCCACCTTCTGAATCTTTGTTGAAGGCATTGGAACTGCTGTATGCGCTGAGTGCACTTAACAAGCATGGTGAGTTGACGAAACTCGGTAGAAGGATGGCTGAGTTTCCGCTCGACCCTATGCTGTCGAAGATGATTGTTGCCTCTGATAAATACCAGTGCTCTGACGAGATCATATCTGTTGCTGCGATGCTGTCTATTGGAAATTCTATCTTCTATCGCCCGAAGGACAAGCAAGTCCATGCAGACAATGCTCGTATGAATTTTCACATGGGAAACGTTGGAGATCATATTGCTCTGCTGAAGGTTCGTGCACTTGTGTTTTTCTCTGTATATTTGCATTATTCATGAAAAATAATAACCAACTTGTGTAGTTAATTCAAATTATTAGTACCCCTGAATTGAGAAAAAGAACAATTGAAACTATTGGAGCTCAAATAAATTAATGAATAAGCTATGAAACAACTCTAGTATTATACAGTACTTTTGGTAATACTCCGAAAATTTGGCACTTAGGATTTTGAAGAGAAATGCTACTGAAAAGACAAAAACACCTCAAATCAACTCTTAGAAAACCGGTTTCGAGTGTACTTTCTACAGTTTATTGCATTTCAAGGAAGCAAAAGATGCTATTAACCTTTTTCAAGAACGCAAACTGTCAGCATTCTACATTTTGGGGTGCAAAAGTAGTAGGATTAAGCCATTTTCAAATAAGTAGTAAAAACATGTGTTATTCAAGTAATTTTGTTGTAGTTAGCATTTGTTCAAGTTTTTATTATGTTAGTTCAACACCATTAGACCCCAAGTTCCAATGTTGAGATCCTCATGTTATTGTTACATTTCAGGTTTATAGTTCGTGGAAGGAAACAAACTTTTCTACGCAATGGTGCTATGAAAATTATATCCAGGTAGATTTTCTCTACTTTTTTGGCCATTGGTGGTCTCTACTCAATTGTCTTTGTTCATTAGTATTGAATTATTAAATTTTCTTATTCCTATATTCCAGGTCAGAAGCATGAAGAGGGCTAGAGACATACGGGATCAACTGGAAGGGCTTTTGGAAAGAGTTGAAATTGAGTTGACTACAAACCCTAACGATTTAGACCCAGTAAAGAAAGCCATAACAGCCGGGTTTTTCCCCCACTCAGCAAGACTACAAAACTCTGGATCTTATAGAACTGTCAAACATCCACAGACTGTTCATATTCACCCTAGCTCCGGTTTAGCACAGGTACAACCGTTTTCTTTTCTTTTTTTATTTTTTTCCATCAAGCGTCTTAAACTTAAAACATTGTGTATGCATTTTTTTTCATATATTAATGTATTTTTTTTACTGTTAAAAATACGAATATTTATGAGATTTGAACAACCAATCGGTACTTGGCAGTGACATATCTTTTACTTTTCACGTGCAGTTACTTCCGAGATGGGTCATCTACCATGAGCTGGTTTTAACAACTAAAGAGTATATGCGCCAGGTAAAAGTTCTGCTCCTCCTTGTTCAACTGTATGTATAGTTTACATCTATTGTGATTGTCGTTGTGAAGCTAATATATGGATTTTGACATGTAGGTGACCGAACTTAAACCTGAATGGCTGGTGGAATTAGCACCCCACTACTATCAGTTGAAGGATGTGGAAGATCGTAAGTACCTCTCTCTCTCTCCACGTATATGTTGTATGTATCGTATGTATAGTGTTGTGAGCAAGTGCATGGTGTTGTTTGTGCTGTTGAGCTAACTTTGAATGGCATTCTCTTTGCAGTGGCGTCAAAGAAAATGCCTCGTGGCCAGGGTCGAGCAACTAAGGATTGAAGATGGAGAGAAGTCTGCCGGCTTAACATGAAATTGTGAATAAAATTTTGTAGGTTTATTTTGTACCAACACAAATGATTTATATTCTGTAAAGAGATGAAAAAACAGTTACGAAGGGAGAATATTATGGTTTCGATAGATAGTGTTGTGGTTTCGATCCATATTCTGCCTTTGGAAACATGCCAAGTCAAAATATAAATATAAAAACTTTGTGCGGAAATAATTTCTTTTCATTCGTACATCCCATCACTCGTATATTAGCTTGTCCGGGCGAGAGTTTTTTCATCATATTCTTTGTTGTCTGTTGTTTGATGATCGGTTTGCGGAACAGTTACCAAACGAGACCTCCCAAGGATCTATCATAGGGGAAGCTTATGCTGCAGAACATGTAAATGTGCTTTTTCTTCCTCCACAATCGAGTATGATTGACTGAAAATCGGATCTAAAGCTAATGGATAAAAGTTTAAACCCTCAGATTTTTTGTGAGGATCAAAATGCCCCTATCAAAATTAAAATAATTAATATTAATTTATAATTAGTCTTTTAATGTATGTTTATGAAAATAATTGATATTTTTTAAACTTTAATGTACAAAGGCACTGGAAAAGATGAACTTATGTATCTATTAAATGTTAGTCCTGATTGGTATGATTTCCAAAGCTACAGAGCGCGGTGACTTTAGTGGCGTTAAAGTGGCCCCGACTGCGCCGATCATCTCCAACTTGTGTTTCGCAGATGATACCCTCGTCTTTGGAGAAGCTACTGTAACTTATGCAGCTTATTTGAAGGGGATTTTGTCCAAATATGCACAGGTATCCGGGCAGGAAATCAACTATGAAAAGTCTACAATGGTCTTTAGCCCGTCCACACCGCGAAGCTTACGAACCTCTATATATCACATCCTGGGATTTCAGGTTGTGGAGCGGCACGACAAATATCTCGGAATGCCGGCCTCCATGGGAAAAACCAAAAAGGAAGTCTTCTCTTTTCTGCGAGACCGTGTATGGTCAAGAATCAAGGGGTGGGGGGAAAAACAACTCTCGAAAGCAGGGAAAAAGGTCCTCATCAAATCGGTTCTGCAGGCGATCCCCTCATATATCATGAGTTGTTTCATGTTGCCGAAAGGATTACTTATGGAAATTGAGGCAGCTATTCAACGGTTTTGGTGGGGTAACGGGACTAGCCGAGGAATAGCATGGACATCGTGGCAGGAGTTGTGCAAGTCTAAGGAGAAAGGGGGCCTCGGTTTTCGCAATCTTCGTAGTTTCAATATTGCTCTTCTCGTTAAACAGGCGTGGCGCTTACTCATTAATCCATCCCACCTGCTGGGACAAATTCTTTCGGCGAGATATTATCCTCAAGGACGTCTTTTGTCGGCTCCATTGGGGTCACGACCGTCCGCCACTTGGCGTAGCATTTGGAGTGTGATCCCTTATCTTAATCTTGGTATTCGACGTCGAGTTGGTAATGGAATCGAAACTTCTATTTGGGCGGACCCATGGCTAAGCGATGGGGGCAGTTTCAAGGTAATTACTAGACGCCCCCCCGACTCGGCTTTCCCTAATCGGGTTTCGGATCTTATGGCTGCTGACTTACAATCATGGAATGTGAATCTGATTCAAACTACGTTTTGGCCGGTTGATGTTGATCGTATTTTGGCTATCCCGGTGGGAGGAAGCTCCGTGAGAGATAGATGGATTTGGCACTTTTCTAGCCACGGGAACTTCACGGTCAGATCATGTTACCATCATATCATTTCATGCCCTTCACCTCTCGGTCGTCATCGTGTAATTGATAATGGTTCAAGTAGTGGAGTGAGCATTCAGAACTGGAAAGAAATCTGGAAGATTCCCATTCCCCCGAAAATTTGTGTTTTCTTATGGCGTTTCAAAAAAAATTTTCTCCCGACCAACGCCGAATTATTTCGGAGGAAAATCTGCCCCTCTCCTCTCTGTACAGCATGTAATGGCGGCGACGAGACGATATTACATGTGCTCCTTCACTGCAGAGGAATGGCGGAAGTTTGGAGAAGTCACCCGTTCGACCTAGCCCATGACCTCACTTTCTCTTCGACTCGGCATTGGGTGGAAAGTTTGCAGCATCTGCTTGACAAGGAAACTTTCATTCTAGCATTGGTGGTTGCATGGAAAGCTTGGGATAATAGGAACCTAGATATGAAAGGTGAGAAGTACTTGCTATCGTGCGAGTTGGTGACTTGGAGTTGCAATTATTTGGCAACGTTTAAGGCAGCTCAAATTCGACCCAATGCCAACCTTACACAGCTGCACCCAAGCGAGTGGATCCCCCCTCCACTAGATGTGATCAAATTGAACTTCGATGCAGCACTTCCAATAGGTAAAAAATTTCTAACTACATCTGTTGTGGCAAGAAACAACGAGGGTACATGCATGGGATGGAAAGTGACAAGGCTAGACGGAAACCTCCGCCCAGTGGAAGGAGAAGCTCTCGCTGCATTAAGGGCTATTGTTTGGGCTAAGGAAAAGGGATGGGAGAACGTCATTCTAGAAGGAGATTGTATCCAAGTAATCAACGCCCTTCGTAATGGAGAAGCTGAATTTTCGTCGTTTGGATCACTAGTTGAGGAATGTTGTTTTGTTGCGAGTACCTTTAACTCGTGTAATTTTATGTTTATCAAGCGTGCAGGCAACTCTTTAGCTCATTCTATTGCTAAAATTCCTTGTATCGACTATTTGGAGGGCTTCAACCTTCCTATGAATTTGACGGATGTCGTCTAATAATATGTCTTTTATCTCAAAAAAAAAAAAATGTTAGTCATACAAGAAATTCAGGGTGCATTTGGATGGAGGGATTTCAAATTCATAATAACAAATCCCTCGGACTTGTTTGGATTGAGGGATTTGGAGATAGATTTCAAATCCCCACCCCTCTTTTTTAGTTGATTTTGGAGCAATAGTGATGGATTTCAAATGACTCCAAAATTGGAGTCATTTCAAATCCATTCCCCAAATCAAATCCCTCCCCAAATCCCTCCATCCAAATGGAACCTCAAAGAAATTCAATGGTCTCGATAATTCAATATGAATTTCAATTATGCATCAGTTACACCAAAGAAAGAAAAGAAAATGATCTTAAATTCCATTTTCAAGTTCTCTTTCATCTTTTCTTTCTCTTCTCAATTTCTTTTTCGTCTTCGTCTTCTTCTTTTTTTTTTTCTTTTTTTTTCTTTTTTTCAGTTCTATGTTTAATAATTTGAATATTTTCTCAACTACGTCCCTTATTTTCCTTCTCAATCTTCCATCCATCTTTGAAACCTAAATTTTGAGAAATTGATAAAGTTTTCTAGATTAATGAGGGAATAAATCCTCCATATCAAGACCAGATTGAGCATCTGTTAATAAAGTTCGCAAGTTATTTTGCATATTTTTCCCACTTCTATGTACGAAGTTAATTTTTTTATTCATTTGAATTAATTGACCTAATGAAACATGTATGAGTTATATCTATCATTGACTTTGAATCTTTCTGATCAGATCTTTGATAAGTGTTCGTTTTGCACGATTTTCGCTTATCAAAACTTCGAGTTTTGGTCTTCGTTCGTCCGAGTTTCGGCTTTATTTGTATATATTATTGTGTTTCTTGTTTTATTTATATTTTTAGGTTTTGTTAGCTATTTTTGCCGATTCGAGACGATTTTGAAAGCGAAGCCGATAATCAAGTCAAACAAGAGCAAAAATTGCAATCAAGTGGATGGTGGCAGCGCTCGGTATTTTATGCATAACTTCTTCATACGACCTCCTATTGATCTGATTCAAATGGATTTAGAAAGCCAACTGCAAGGGCTACAACTTTTGTGAAATGCGTTTTTGTCGAATTCGGCCTAAAAAAGGGTCAACACGGAGTTTCAAGTTCAGACAGTCACCATATCGCGATATTGACATCTTGTATCGCGATATGGGGAGAAATGAAACAGAGAGCTTGCATTTTTTCCATATCGCGCGATATGCCATTCTGTATCGCCATATGGGGAGAAACGAAACAGAGAGCTTGGGTTTTTGCCATATCGCCCGATACTGATGTCCATATCGCGATATGGCCTCGGGATGTGTAAAAAATATCTAAAAAGGCAAACCTTACTATAAATAGAAGCAATCAATTCACTTCTTGGAGAGGACTTCTTGGACCGACTTTCTTCGGTTTTCTCTTCGGTTCTCGCCAGTTCTTCGCAGGAAGCTTCGACGAGGGTTTCGACTCGGGTTTTTCATAAGCTTTTTCTTTACGTTTAGTTTATGATTTCTCGTGTTCTTCATTTTGATACTATGTTTGTAATGAACTAAGCATTTTCTTTTAGGGAAATGAAACCTTGTATATATTGATTTTGATTTCCAGATTTGTGATCTATTTGTCGTTCTTTGATTATGTTTATGTTTTCCTGTATTAAATGCTTTCGATTGTTTGGCCAACAGTTGAATTGATTGTAAATGGGAATGAACTCGAGAGAGGATTTCTCGTTTGAAGTTAGGAAAACATAGCTCGGGGTGTGGAAATGGAGACGTGATGCACCTCGGGTAGCCCTTAAGGACTTGACCTAAATGCTCTCTTAATATCAGGTTCTGAACGGAGACGTCGGACCTGTGGGTAGACTCTAACTACACTGGACACGGGGGTTAGGGTATTTTAGTGTCTGGGTTAGCGAATATAGAATTGACATTAGATTCGGATTTGTAGATCTTTATCGAAATCGTACATTGGTGGATTTTACCCTAGAAGCCATCACACGTCGGAATTCCTCGCTTTTACTGGCGGACCGTTGCTTTTATTATTGTTTCTTTCTTTTTAGCTTCATCCCCCACCATTTCGATCGTCTAGATAAAGTTTAGGATAGTATAATTACGGTACTTGGTAAATTTATGAACTTAATTCCCTGTGGATCGATATCTGGAATTCACTATTCTACAAAACGCGATACTGTACACTTGCGGTTTTTCATACGTAGGTTTTACGCGTATCAAGTTTTTGGTGCAGTTGCCGGGGATCGAACCCGGGTCACCCGCGTGACAGGCGGGAATACTTACCACTATACTACAACGACCATGTTTTTGGCGCCGTTGCCGGGGAATTAGTTAATCTTGAATTTACTAATATCGTTACCAACTATCCTTGCTTTGCTTTAGACATTTTTTCTTTTATTTTATTTTTTTATTTTGATTTTTTTTCATTTGTTTAAGCAGATTTGTATACATTGATGGCCTCGATTTATGATCTCTCTCTTGGCGAGATTCAATCCAGAGCTGATTACATTCAACAAGAGTTGGAGGATATTGAAAGACATCGAAGGTTGAACCAAGAAAATGGAATTGCACAGACAAATGAGCACTTGTGCTATTTACAAGACGAACTCCTCTTCCTGGCAAATATTTTCGAAAATTTTCAGAGATGTCACATTCACAAACCACATCCGACCATCCTATATGAAGACAACGAGGTATTTACAGATTTTCGTATGAACGATGAGGTTGAGCACCTTGAGGGAATTATCCATCCCAGTTCTGTAGATACTTTTGCGTGTGATGAAAGTGGGATGAAGATGATGGTAGAGGAACTTGACGAACAAAATCCTATCCACATTGCTACTCCGGATTTGAGTGTGAGCGAGGAGACGAGTTTCAACTTTGAGGTAGAGCTTACTCCAAAGCTCGAATATCTTGTATACCAGTTTGAGAGATCGGTAGGCAAGCAACCCATCCTAGTCTCCTACCGACTGATTTCCCAAGCAAACGAAAAGTACCATGGGTTGGGATGGTCATTACAAGATTGCAATCTAGTCCATGATATGATTGCAAAGTATGTATCAAGACTGACGGATGGATGCGCAATCTACAAGGTTTTGGATTGGACATAATCCGTCCAAATTGTGTCGAGCCGTCGACTGTAAAACAGGCGCTAAATGGGAGGCAACCCATTATTTATTTTTCGTCATTTATTTTGTTAGTTTTCTTTTATTTTTGTATTTTTTGGTTTAAAGCTAGATTTCACCCATTTTTCTTGATTTTTGCCGGTATCTCGTCCCCAAGGAAAGAAGAGTAAGAAGTCGGGAAGTCTAGACAACTCCGGCAAGTCGCCCTCGGTGCCAAAATCCACGGCACCCCGTGCAACCAAAGAACACTTTCGCAACCGTAGAACACTGATCAATCTGCGGCAAGACTGTTCAGGGCGTATTTCTTTCTCATATCTTTTATGTTTCGCATTGAGGGCAATGCATGATTTAAGTTTGGGGGTGAGTTTAGCTTATTTTGATTTGGTCTTTTGCATGCATATCATATAATTTAGATTCATTTATGTATTTTGATTTCCGTAATTGTGTTATGTTTGTCACATGCATTTCATTTAGGATCGAGTGTAAGTTGCATTTCCGGATTCTATTGAAGCAAAGCAATTAATGAAGTAGTAGACTGGCTAGTTGATTTTAAAATTGAAATTGTGGATAACCGGCTAATAATAGATGAACCTTCCGACTGCGTTTTTGCAACTTGTGTGGATAGCCTTTCGAATCCTTTCCGATTAAGCTTGAGCACACTTTTCTGAGGGGTATAATAGTCTGAGGTTTGGGGGGCGAGTTAGAATTGAATTATGTGTTCACAATTCGAGTTGTTGGCTAAAAGTTCTATCAATGGTCTTTACGTTTTTATTTTATGTTTTTTTGTCTATTAAAAAAAAAAAAAAAAAAACAGAAAAGAGAAAAATAATAATTTGTGGTATTGTTGTGATTCACGCTCTGATTTCCCCGCCTTTCTGACTCGAGCTTAACCCGTTGGGTGCACCTCGTCGCCTAAGTCTCCCGAGCTGTCGAGCTTGGGGGTTTCTTGGACTAAAGTTAAATAAATGGGTCAGGGAGATAACACAGTGGTGTCGGGCCTTGCACGAGTCAAGATTATGCCCGTTTCAAAAAAAATGAAAAAAGGAAAAAATTGTGATGAAAATCACCAAAAATATTGTAGTTGTCATTTCTTTTATTTGAATAAATAGACCTACTTATGCCCAACTCGAGTTTTTGAATTTCTGAATCAAAACTTACTTTTCACCCACATTTCTACTCAAAACCCTCGATGATTGTGCTTATTGTTTAAATTACGGATTCTTGAGTCTATCTTTCATTTTGGTGTAGAAACAACTAATTGCGTCGGTAGGAAAGTCGAATACCTTAAGCCGTGGGCCATTATGAGATTTTAGGTTATCTAGCTCGTTTTATCTTTGAAATTAATTGCAATGCTTTGACCAATCCGGCAACTTTGTGGGTGTGTTGTCTGAAAACCCTCACGAGACACAACTCGTCCTTTGGGGGTACCCAGGGGTTCAACGGCTTGTTGCATACGCTAAATGCAATCGTGTTTCCCTACGTTAGTGGCCTAGTTTTAGTTTGTTGTTTTTATTTCCTTTTTGTTGTAGTTTCGTTTTGATTTACTCGGGACGAGTAAAGATCTAACTTTGAGGGTGTGATAAGTGTTCGTTTTGCACGATTTTCGCTTATCAAAACTTCGAGTTTTGGTCTTCGTTCGTCCGAGTTTCGGCTTTATTTGTATATATTATTGCGTTTCTTGTTTTATTTATATTTTTAGGTTTTGTTAGCTATTTTTGCCGATTCGAGACGATTTTGAAAGCGAAGCCGAGAATCAAGTCAAACAAGAGCAAAGATTGCAATCAAGTGGATGGTGGCAGCGCTCGGTATTTTATGCATAACTTCTTCATACGACCTCCTATTGAGCTGATTCAAATGGATTTAGAAAGCCAACTGCAAGGGCTACAACTTTTGTGAAATGCGTTTTTGTCGAATTCGGCCTAAAAAAGGGTCAACACGGAGTTTCAAGTTCAGACAGTCACCATATCGCGATATTGCCATCTTGTATCGCGATATGGGGAGAAATGAAACAGAGAGCTTGCATTTTTTCCATATCGCGCGATATGCCATCCTGTATCGCCATATGGGGAGAAACGAAACAGAGAGCTTGGGTTTTTGCCATATCGCCCGATACTGGATAAGGGGTGGATTCTTTCAAGGGCATGGAGGGGCTGTCACCCCTTGATTTTTTTAATTAATTATATACATATATAATTTATTATTTAAAATTTAACAGAGGTCCCATAATTATTCAATATGAATTACAGTACCTAGACCTGCTACCACCAAAAACAAATGACAAATTGCACATACTCACTATTAAATAAATTTTAGATAATTAATTAATAATATATTTTTCTTTCTTAATTTTATTTACTTTTAAAATTAGGAAACAATCATCAAAATAGTAATAAATTTTTCAATAAGTTTCTTTTCTTTTTATTATATGTCTTCTCTTCTTCTCCACACAATCATGGATTTACATACCATTAGAAACTCTTAAGACAATTAACAAATTCCATTTCATTATCTCCCTATTAATCTCTTTTTTTTTTTTCTCATTCTTTAATTGCATGTTAGAATTTTGTTGAATTATCTTAACGAGTTACGTGATTTTATTTTTAATATTTAGGGGTTGTTTATGTCTGAAATCTATAGGGTTCTTTGACATTTAATATAGATAGGGTCGATTGTTCTAATGTCTTCACATCAACCCAAACCATTGAAACATAATACGATTCATGTAGATCAAATAAATGTAGATTAAATTATCTACATTTATTTATTATTATTATTTTACTTTTCATTATTTTTATCCGAAGCTTAGCCCCCACTTAAATGTCTCATAGTCCGCCCCTGGAGTCGATGATTAGGGATTATGTAAATTAAAGAAGATGATAGAATAGAAGAATATGTCTTTCAAGGGGTCTTAAGATATAGGTCCCACGGGTCTTTTCTCTCTCTATGTGAGAGGCTTTTTTCTCTCTATGTGAGAGGCTTCCTCAAAGAATTTTGCAGGATTTTTTTATCTGATTTAGATCTCTATAGCCTAACTAGTTCTTTCAAATAGTTTTCTTGTAACCTTTGTTAAATCTTCAGAACCTCAAAACATTTGGCGTCAGTTTTGTTCCTAAACCCTTGATTTTTCCAATTACCTTTCATCGCTCACATTTTTTGCATTGGCTATCTCTCTCCATACCGGGCAGATCTGGTTGGTTATCATGGAAATCATAGTAAGAAGAGGAAGAAGGAGAGGGTGCATGTGATTTTAATGAGTTGTATTTTTTGGAACTGTCAAGGGCTCGGGGGCCCCTTGACAGTTCATTGTATTGGGGATCTTATCCGAAAATTTAATCCCGATCTGGTATTCTTATCGGAGACTAAATGTGATGCGGCGAAGATTGAAATTCTAAAGAGGAAATGGGATCTGTTTGGATTGAATGTGAATAAAATTGGGAAATCGGGTGGCTTGGCCCTTCTATGGAGAAAGGATATCACAGTGAATGTTCTAAGTTATTCCCAAAATCATATCGACGCTACAGTTTCGATGCCAAGAATTGAAGGGATTTGGCGATTCACGGGGTTCTATGGGGTAGCAGATCACACACTACGACACCGATCTTGGAACTTACTCCGGACTTTGGCCGAAGGAATGGCTTTGCCATGGGTTATCGGTGGCGATTTTAACGAAATTCTTTGTAACTCGGAGAAAATCGGTGGGGTTCCAAAAATGCCAGGTATGATCGAAGCATTCAGAAGTACACTCGATGAGTGTGGTCTATCCGATTTGGGTTTTGAGGGAGAACAATTCACGTGGTGTAATAATAGGGAGGCACCTCATACTATACGTAGTAGATTGGATAGAGTTTGTTGTTCGACGGATTGGGTTGCTAGATTTCCAGAGTAACGTGTTCAACACATTTATTCGGCAGGGTCTGATCATATCCCTTTGTTGTTGCAATTGGCTGGATACCCTCGTGATTTTATGAATATGAAGACAAAACCATTTCGATTCGAAACCATGTGGACTAGCCATGAAGAGTGCACGAAAATTATCGAGGAAATGTGGGCAGCAGGCACAACACTGGATCCAATTGAGATGTGGAGGGAAAAAACAAATGCTTGCCGAGTAGGTTTGACTCGTTGGAATAAAAATGTATTAGGGAATCCAAAGAAAAGGATTATGAATATTCAACAAAGGCTCAAAGTTCTTCAAGCAGGGGTTATGTCGGCCCGAAGCAATGAAGAGAAAAGTCGACTTCATAATGAACTCGAGCACTTGTACGGGGATTTAGACACATATTGGAAACAAAGAAGTAGGATCCAGTGGGTACAGGAAGGGGACCGTAATACGTCTTTTTTTCATGCAAAAGCATCTACGCGTAAGCGGGCTAATCACATTGGTGGTATTGAGGACAATTTTGGAGAGTGGAAAACAAAGCCATCGGATATTGAGAAGGTTATTACTGAATATTTCGGTAAAATTTTTCATTCGAGTAGTCCAAATGCTGATGAAATGAGAGAGGCAGTGGGTTTGCTTATTCCAAGGGTGTCAAATGAGGCAAACCAAATGCTTACTCAACCCTATTCGCCGGAAGAAGTGATCACTGCTCTTACCCAAATGGCCCCGCTTAAATCTCCGGGCCCGGATGGTATGCCAGCAATATTTTATCAGAAGTATTGGCATATTACAGGCCCCGATATCACTCGTTGCGTTCTTGAATTTCTCAACTTTAAAAGGGTTCCGGAAAATCTCAATCTTTCTCATATTGTCCTCATTCCCAAAACGAAAAATCCCAGACGTGTTAGCGATTTCCGTCCCATTAGTTTATGTAATGTCGTTTATAAGATAGGTTCCAAAATGATTACTAATCGCCTCAAGAAAATCTTAAACGACATTATATCTCCTACCCAGTCGGCTTTTGTTCCTCAACGCCTTATTACCGATAATACGCTTGTAGCTTTTGAAATTAACCATCACATTCGAACCACTTCCAGAAAAAAAGAAAAATTTTATGGCTGCTAAACTGGATATTATCAAAGCATATGACCGTATTGAATGGAACTTTCTCCGAGAGGTGCTAGTCAGATTCGGATTTCACAACTCTTTTGTTGATCTTGTTATGCTTTGCGTGTCTACCGTCACTTATTCTTTTATTGTGAATGGTTCTCAGTGTGGTCACCTTCGCCCGTCCAGGGGCCTTCGTCAAGGAGACCCTCTTTCTCCGTATTTATTCATATTGTGTGCAGAGATTCTAATTGCGATGATTGAGCATGAAGAAAGTCGAGGCAGAATTCAAGGTGTTCAAATTGCGCCTACAGCACCAGTTGTGACAAACCTTTGTTTTGCGGACTGTTAAGTATATATTTTTATACTTTATCGTACCTTTTTATTTGAGCTTTTGGTGTGATTTAACGATAATTGGTGGTTAAAAAGTTGATTTATTGTATTTTAGGTATAAATTGAAGAATTGGAAAAGTTTGAGGTCAAAACTGCAAATTTGGAGAAAATATGGGCCAAAAGTGAAATAATCAAAAATATGCTGAAATTGGCTGAAAACAGGCCCGCACGGCCGTGCCAAAATTAGCCTATTTTTGGCACGGCCGTGCCAAATGCTGAATTTGGGCAGAAGGTTCGGCGATTCTCGCGCGGCCGTGCGAGAATTGCACTGATTTTCGCGCGGCCGTGCCAAATCACGCTGGAGGCAATTTTGGACTTTTAAACACACAAGGAAACCTAGAATCATCTACCAAGTTGGGACATCTATTTAAGCCCAAACCAAGCACGAATCAAAGGGGGCTTTTGGACACAACCTTGGAGCGAGAGGAGCGAGAGAACGAAGAATCGAAGACGGAGAATTGACAACTCTTCATCATAATTCTTCTTTCACCTATCTTTTTCTTAATCTATGACTTTTATTACTTTTATTATGTTTTTCGTTATGAGTAGCTAAGTTTTTAATCTAGGATTTTGTTGGAACCCTATGCGGGGATTGTGAACCCGTTTTCTTGAGATTATGCAATTATGATTTTATGATTATTTCTTATACTTGTTATGATTGTTAGTGCATGAACTTGATCAATTTATGTGCTTTATCTGTGATTATTGGAATTGACTCGACAGAGCTATTTTGATAATTAGACGGTAAGTAGAAGAACCTTCGAGTAGTTTTCACCGGATGAGTGTGTCAATTGCATGTGGTGTCGTAGACATACAGATATCACCTTAGGTAGCCATTTACGAGACTTGTTAGTTAATGCTTTATTCATAATTGGTTTGCATAGACATATAGTGAATCGTCTATGAATAATAGACTCATAATACACGCGACAGCGGGTTATGAGTAAATTAGTGTCTCGGGTTAATAATCATGGATCATATATTTCATAATTGAGGGGTTTTGGGTGAGCAATTCTTGCATAGGGGGAAGATAAAATCCTAGGTTCGTTTTAATTGATATTTTCCTGTGTTATTTGCTTTCTTTATTAGTTAAGTTGTTTAATTGATTTAATTTGACAAACTTGCGTAGGCTGGATAAAAATCATAATTGTTAGAATTTGGTACTTAGGGTTAGGTAATTTGCGTATTCCCTGTGGGATCGACATCCGACTCTCACGAGTCCACTTTATTACTTGTTTGCGATACGTGCACTTGCGTGTTGGTATTTAGCACCCAATAAGTTTTTGGCGCCGTTGCCGGGGAATACGACTATATTATCTATTTATCCTAATATTAAATTTGAGCAATTTTTCTTACTTCAGCCGTTTTATTTATTTTATTTAATTATTTTCTTTGCGTATTTTATTTTTATTATTTTTGTTTAGGTACTTTTTATGCGAATGGAAGAAGAGAATAATCGTAGGGGAGATGACCAATGGCGCCTACCGAATGCGGCAGGAAATATCGTCAACGAGCAAGAGCAACGCCAGATAATTAATCCACCACCTCGTCAACGAGCACTGCATGAGTACACCGTCCCGACACTCAATGGGTTCCAATCAAGCATCCAGCAGCCCCCCATTGCAGCCAACAATTTTGAAATTCGAGCGGGACTCCTCATGATGCTTCAAAACAATGGTTTATTCAGCGGATTGGCTCATGAAGACCCACATCTCCACTTGGTCAACTTCCTCGAGACGTGTGATTCACACAAGATGAACGGAGTATCCCCCGAAGCACTGCAACTCCGCCTGTTCAAGCACTCCTTACAAGGAGCGGCACGAGAATGGTTACAAACTCGCGCACCGCACTCCATCTCGTCTTGGGCCCAGCTAGCACAACTTTTCATGAACACATACAACTCTCCAACAAAAACTGAGAGAATCCGGAGAGAAATACAAAATTTCATACAAGAAGCCGGTGAAGCGCTATTCGAGACGTGGGAGCGGTTCAAACAATTAATTCGGAGATGCCCGAATCATGGACTTCAAGAGTGGCGGCAACTTCAAATATTTTATGATGGATTGCTAGATAATTCGAGAACGGTGCTCGATTCAGCAGCTGGCGGTATGTTCATGAGCTTGACCTATGACGAAGCTTACGAACTTTTGGAGCGAATCGCAAGGAACAAATACATGCGGGCATCGGACCGATCAAATAGCGGAGTCATAAAGAAGGGAGGAATTTTGGAGTTAGACGGTGTCACCGCAATCACCGCCCAGTTAGAAAAGCTATCAAAGCAAGTAGCAGCTTTGCAGACTCAGCAAGTCCATGCAATCCAAGGACCCGGCCAGTGCTTAGAAGAAACGGAGTCTCTAAATTACGTCAATGACACCAACCGACAACAGACGAACCCGTACTCCAACACTTATAATCCGCGATGGAAAGATCACCCCAACTTTGGATGGGGAGGAAATCAGCAAGGACAAAGGCCAGCTCCCGAATTCCAAAATCCGCCTCAAGCTCCACCCCAAGGAGTTGACCTCGCTGGCATCTTAGCAAAATTCATGACGTCGACTCAAGCATCCATTCGGAACCTTGAGACACAAATGGGTCAACTTGCAACCCAACTAAACGCGAGGCCGTCGGGAGCACTGCCGTCGAATACGGAAGATCCTCGAAAGAGCAACATCGAGCAGTGCAATGCAGTAACTTTGCGAAATGGGAGGCAATTAGAGGAAGGTCCTAAAAAGTCTGTTGCACCACCGCCTATTGTAGAGGAGCCCAAGGAAAAAACCGAGGTCGGGCCAAGCAACACAAAGATCACAGTAAGTGAACCTACTCCCAAGGTACCTTTCCCTCAACGTTTTCAAAACTCTAAGCTTGATATGCAATTTCAGTCATTTTTTGATTATCTTAAAAAATTGCATGTTAATATTCCTTTTGTTGAGGCACTTAAGCATATGCCGAATTGGGTTAAGTTTATAAAGGAACTTGTATCGAAGAAGATGAGGCTTCCGGAGTGTGCAGCAATCATAGACCTCAATGAGCAAAGTAGTGCTATCCTTGCAAATAAAATTCCACCGAAGCTTAGAGATCCGGGCAGTTGTACCATTCCATGCACAATAGGTACTAGGTATTTTGGGCGGGCATTGTGTGATCAAGGGGCAAGCGTAAATTTAATGCCTTTATCAATCTATGAGAAATTGAATTTAGGAGAAATTAAGCCTACTTCCGTGACCTTGCAGCTAGCCGATAGATCTTTTACTCACCCTTTAGGTATAGTTGAGGATGTATTGGTTAAAGTAGATAAGTTCATACTCCCGGCTGATTTTCTAGTACTTGACATAGACGAAGATGAAAATATTCCCCTTATCTTAGGACGCCCCTTTTTAGCAACCGGTAGATCAATTATTGATGTAGGAAAGAGAGAGCTAAGAATGAGTGTGGGGGACGAAACGGTGATCTTCAAGGTGTACCGGGTGGATGAAAAGCCTATTACGGCTAATGGATGTTATCTTCTTGATGAGGTAAGTGATTCTAAACTTTTTCCTGTTAAATCACATGATTTAATTTTTTTTGTGGATACTAATGTGCATGTAGGAGAACAAAAGAAAAAGGTTGAGTTGGTTACAACACCTACTCAAAACACCGTGATAAAAGACGATGTTGGCAAGCCTCATGACATCAAGAAGAATAAATTCAAGGGCATTCCTAAGCGAACCAGTCGAAAGAAGAATCGGATCAACCCATTTATTCAAGACTTTCTCCAAAAGGAAGTTAAGAGATGGGTTCAAAAGCTAAGGAATTGAAGAGAAGGAACAAAGTCTGGCTGAAGACTATAAACTTAGCGCTTCTCGGGAGGCAACCCGAGATTTTTGTTTTTATTTATTTATTTATGTTTCTTGTTTTATTTTATTTATTTATTTTATAAGCATGCAAACTAATTAAATAAGCAATTTTTTTTATTTTCAGGGGTCAAATCGCAATTTTGCAGCTCATACGGCCGTCCCAAAACAAGGCTTAATTTCACACGGCCGTGTGAAAAATCTGGATGCTACTGCCCAATTTTGGCAAATCGCACGGCCGTGCGGAAAATAGTTCAAAATCTCATACGGCCGTGCGAAACTCAACAGAAGCATAATAAAGGCGAGGGTGGAGAGAAAACCGGAGACGGCCAAGACGACTTATTCAGGTGTATTCTATCCTTAAACTTCGTGTTAATTACATTGAGGGCAATGTAAATTTTAAGTTTGGGGGTGGAAAATTACCTGTTTTTATGTGCTTTAATTTTTTAGTTTGCATGCCTTAAGTTTTTTTTTATTTGAGTTATTTTATTTTAGTTTTTTCTTTCGAAAAAAAAAAAAAAAAAAAAATTTGTGTTGAGATAAATGCTTCGATGAATCATGATGATGAAAGATGGTTGATGTTATGAAATTGCTTGCTTTATCTTGATTGTGATTGAATTTTGGTGAGCTTTTGATTCAAAGTGTCGTAGGAATGAGTCATTGTTAGGAATCACGAATTATGCCTTGCTTTGGTAGAAAGTTTTGTGTTTTAAAACGTGGAATTAATTTATGCTATATCATATGCTATTCGGTTTTAGAACTTGCCTTAGGAATTTACAAAGTGAAATATTAAATTGTTGAGCAATTTGGGAAGTGATTTGGGCCATCTTTGAACCGTTTGAGCCTTTCAAGCCTACCTTTAAATTTTTATCATTCGAACCTTGATTGAGCCTTGGAGAAACGGTGTTCTTTCTTTTAGCCAATGTGTATAAGGTAGAATAAGTGGAGATTTTTGAAAAATTAACCCTTGGAGTTCGGTCGAAATTTTTTTTTATAAGGTCCTTCTTCTTCCTAAAAAAAAAAAAAAAAAAAAAAAAAAAAAAAAAGAAAAAAAAAGAAAAAAAAAAAAAAAAGAGAGAGAAAGAAGAAGAAGAGACTAGAAGGGGAAGTAAGGACTAGTTGTTGAATTGTTTTGAAAGCTCGATCCATTGTCTTAAGAGCAAAAGTGGAGACTTTTGAACTCTTAAGAATCGAGTTTATTAAAGTCCTTAGAGGTGAATTCATTGTTTCAAACGCCTATCTTTCAAAATTTGGCGTAATCACCTCAATTCAAAAAGCATAGCCACATATACCCATATTTCCTACCTCGAACCAAAAAGCCCAACATTTGAAAGCCAAAAAGTCCCAATGATCCCAATAGCTCAATTATTTGATACTAGCCGAGTAGAGAAATTTGGTGAGTCTTTGGAGTTGAATATTATTATGTAAGTATAAATTTTCTCCATTTTTAATTTGTAAATATGGGATACTTGAAGCGATAGCATGGTTTGTGGTTTTTAGCAATGGTGAGTGAATACGTATCTTTGAATTACGAGCTTGTAATTTTTTGAGAATTGTCATGATAATTGCAAGTTCTGAAAAAATGAAAGTTGACCATTAATCTATGTGATGAGAGGCATTTGTTGAGAGTGTTGCTGTGAAAGTTGCTAGTTTTTGCTTGAGGACAAACAAAAGATCAAGTTTGGGGGTGTGTTAAGTATATATTTTTATACTTTATCGTACCTTTTTATTTGAGCTTTTGGTGTGATTTAACGATAATTGGTGGTTAAAAAGTTGATTTATTGTATTTTAGGTATAAATTGAAGAATTGGAAAAGTTTGAGGTCAAAACTGCAAATTTGGAGAAAATATGGGCCAAAAGTGAAATAATCAAAAATATGCTGAAATTGGCTGAAAACAGGCCCGCACGGCCGTGCCAAAATTAGCCTATTTTTGGCACGGCCGTGCCAAATGCTGAATTTGGGCAGAAGGTTCGGCGATTCGCGCGCGGCCGTGCGAGAATTGCACTGATTTTCGCGCGGCCGTGCCAAATCACGCTGGAGGCAATTTTGGACTTTTAAACACACAAGGAAACCTAGAATCATCTACCAAGTTGGGACATCTATTTAAGCCCAAACCAAGCACGAATCAAAGGGGGCTTTTGGACACAACCTTGGAGCGAGAGGAGCGAGAGAACGAAGAATCGAAGACGGAGAATTGACAACTCTTCATCATAATTCTTCTTTCACCTATCTTTTTCTTAATCTATGACTTTTATTACTTTTATTATGTTTTTCGTTATGAGTAGCTAAGTTTTTAATCTAGGATTTTGTTGGAACCCTATGCGGGGATTGTGAACCCGTTTTCTTGAGATTATGCAATTATGATTTTATGATTATTTCTTATACTTGTTATGATTGTTAGTGCATGAACTTGATCAATTTATGTGCTTTATCTGTGATTATTGGAATTGACTCGACAGAGCTATTTTGATAATTAGACGGTAAGTAGAAGAACCTTCGAGTAGTTTTCACCGGATGAGTGTGTCAATTGCATGTGGTGTCGTAGACATACAGATATCACCTTAGGTAACCATTTACGAGACTTGTTAGTTAATGCTTTATTCATAATTGGTTTGCATAGACATATAGTGAATCGTTTATGAATAATAGACTCATAATACACGCGACAGCGGGTTATGAGTAAATTAGTGTCTCGGGTTAATAATCATGAATCATATATTTCATAATTGAGGGGTTTTGGGTGAGCAATTCTTGCATAGGGGGAAGATAAAATCCTAGGTCCGTTTTAATTGATATTTTCCTGTGTTATTTGCTTTCTTTATTAGTTTAGTTGTTTAATTGATTTAATTTGACAAACTTGCGTAGGCTGGATAAAAATCATAATTGTTAGAATTTGGTACTTAGGGTTAGGTAATTTGCGTATTCCCTGTGGGATCGACATCCGACTCTCACGAGTCCACTTTATTACTTGTTTGCGATACGTGCACTTGCGTGTTGGTATTTAGCACCCAATACGGACGATACATTAATCTTTTGCAGAGCGACTGAGAAAGAGGCGACAACACTCAAACAGGTCTTGGAGAAATTTGCAAGAGTATCGGGGCAGCTATGTCGATGACCTTTAGCCCAGGCGTACCAATGGGGCTGAAACAATCGATTGGCCTGAAACTTGGTTTCGCATAGTTGATAATTTTGACAAGTATTTGGGAATGCCAATAAGTCTTGGACGTACACGTAAGGAGATTTTCAGCTTCATTCGAGACAGAATATGGGCTCGGATTAAAGGTTGGGGCGAGAAACAACTCTCAAAGGCTGGAAAAGAGGTTTTAATTAAAGAAGTTTTGCAATCCATTCCGTCTTACATAATGAGTTGTTTCGTTCTTCCCTATTCCTTGATCCGTGATATAGAGGCAGCGATTAGACGCTTCTGGTGGGGTGATGGAGTTAACAAGAAAATGAGCTGGATGTCGTGGAATCGTCTGTGTGAGCCAAAAAGTTTAGGAGGTATGGGGTTCAGAGACCTGAAGAGTTTTAACATAGCTTTACTCGCAAAACAGGGGTGGAGAATTCTTACAAACCCCGACTCCTTGTTATCGAGACTACTGAAAGCACGGTATTTCCCGAGAACAGGTTTTCTTAGAGCTTCAAATGGGGTGCGGCCCTCGACCACTTTGAGGAACATTGTTTACGCAAAACCTTTTCTGGAAATTGGTTTAAGGAAGAGAATAGGGAATGGCAAAAATACAGCGATTTGGGGGGATTCGTGGCTTCAAACGGATGGAGCTTTTAAGGTTATAACGAAGAGACCGTTGCATTCGTCCTTCCCAGACCAAGTAGCAGATTTGATTGACAATTCCACAAAAAATTGGAACGAACAGCTTATTAATGATGTGTTTTGGCCGATCGACAAAGAGAGAATTTCGGAAGTTCCCATTGGAAATCTCGGAGCAGAAGATCGTATGGTATGGCATTATTCTCGGAATGGGAAGTTTAGTGTGCAAACCTGCTACCACAACATACGTGTTGCATTGCTACGCACAAATGGTAGGGTGCATGGCATTGGGAGTGGTTCCACAACGAAACCATGGAACGTTATTTGGAATCTAAAGCTTCCACCCAAAATCAGAATCTTTTTATGGAGGGCTTGTAATAGTATTCTACCAACGAATGAAGAGCTTTTCCGGAGAAAAATAAGCACTAGCCCGTCGTGTCGACGATGTGGTTCACCCCGAGAATCAACTATGCATGTTATCGGTCACTGCGGTGGGATGAATAAAGTATGGGCAACACCTCCTTTCAATAAACTCGATAAGGTAGGAAATTACAATAACTTTTGGTTGTGGTTTGAACACCTTCGTCTGACATTGAACAAGGAAGATCTGAACCTTGCAATTGTCATCAGCTGGAAAGCATGGCATATTAGAAACCAAGAAGTGCATGAGTCGCCTAACACAGTGGTTTCGGACCTGGTCTCTTGGGGGAAGAATTATTTGACAGAATATCACATAGACAGGCCCACAATTTTGCAAAACTCAGCAAGAGAGGGAAATGCAATTTGGTGCCCTCCTAACGAGGGTACAATTAAAGTGAATTTTGATGTGGCGTTTCCGACCGGAAAAAAGTTTTATAAAGTGGCGGCGGTGGCTCGAAACTCAATTGGGGAGTGTGTGTGGTGGAACGTACGGAAATTTCTAGGCCGACCGAGACCTGTCGATGGCGAAGCAAGAGCGGCGCTACATGCTCTTATGATAGCTCGAGAAAAAGAATGGAAAAAATTATCATTGAAGGGGATTGTTTGCAAGTTATTAATGCACTTAAAAGTTCAGAGAGCAATTTGACATCCTTTGGCGCTTTGATTGAAGAATGCCGTCTCTTTGTTAATTAATTTGATTCTTGTATATTTTCTTTTGTCAAACGAAATGGGAATTGCATTGCGCATACAGTAGCCCATCTTAATGTAGATGATTATTATGAAGATGATCATCTTCCAACTCACTTGGCATCATTTGCCTAATAAAATGGTTTCCGTTTTGTTCAAAAAAAAAAAAAAAAAAGATATAGGTCCCTAGTGACAAAACTAATTAGAACTAAATGACAAGCTCAACTAAACATTTGCTTCACATCCTTTATAAAATTCATTCCAAAAATGCCCTTCTACTCATTTTTTTTTTTTATTTTCACTCTAGCATTTTATATATTATTATAAACATTTTTTTTCCTTATTTTTTATATTTTATTGGGTATTACGAAAAAAAAAGTTAAATAATTAAGCAAATTTTAAAAATACTATAGTGCACTATAGTATCCTATGGTGCACTATAGTTTTGACACTATTATTAAAAAAAAAAAACATATCCTACGTAATATTAAAAATTACAAAACAAAATTGTTTTTCGTTTTTGTTAATTCAATATTCATATATTTTAATTTTTTTTATAATTTATTTGTGTCAATACTTTAGTAGACTATGGTATACTACGGTGCACTATGGTCTACTACGGTGTACTACCAAACCCTAGCAGCCAACAACACCCAATCTCGTCAACCCTAGCTGCCGTCAAACCCTAGCAGCCAACATTCGCAGCCGCCGCAATTGTACCAAATTTGGAAAACCCTAGATTTACGATTTTGAATCCAAATCGAGCAAAATCTCTTGAAATCAAGAAAATCAAATGCAATTTGTAAAGAAAATATCCCCGCCGCCGACCACCATAACCACATCCCGCCGCCGCCCACCACAGCCCCCGTCGCCGACCACCACAGCCCATGCCGCCGACTCAACCTCCACAGTCCCTCGTTGCCGTTTCGACCACCACAACGTCTTGCTGCCGCCATAACCACCACAGCCCGTCGCCGCCGCCTTAACCACAACAGCCCGTCGTCGCCGCTCAACCACCACAGCCCCCACCGCCGCCGTCCACCACAACCCCTGTGGCCCTGCCTCGGCTACTACTGAATAATTTACCAATAGAGAGATATAGAGATAGAGAGGGGTGAGAGAGAAAAAGAAAAAAAAAAAGTGAAAAAGAGATACGGAGCGTGTGACTCGATGGAGAGAAAGAGAGAGAATGTAAAAGAATACCAAAAGAACCGAAATAAATATGAAGTGGAGAAACATGAATGTGTAGGTTATATAATTTAGGGTATAAGGGTAAGATAGGGATAAAAAAAAATTAAGAATGTGGCTCATATATTATTTCAAACTAAGGATTTATTTAAAAAAATGAATTTGAACTTGTCATTTAGTTCAAATTAGGTTTCGTTTGAGGGACTCATAGCATATTAACCCGTCTTTCAATGCTACGGCATAAAGAACTGATTTATTATTTTATTGTAATTATTATTGCTCTATAATCAAATCTTAGTTGATTATCAGTTATTAATTAAGTTTTAATTGTACGGATTTTTATGTAATTTTACTTATGATGCGGTCACGTACTTTTTTCGTAGGGTTCGTACTTATCCTATGTAGCATAATATTATTGGTAAACTACGGTCCGAGAAGTACAATGTAACTCTCTCGTACCCTAGACAAGCCCAACTTGCTACTAATACAAATGGTGAAAACGTGTATAACAAAAAGGTTAAGAAATAAAAAAAGTTCGTGCTTTTTAAAAGTAAAAAAAAATAATAATCATACTAAAATAATGTATAAATATAAAATAATATAATATATAATATATATTTAATACAAATATATTGTAATTAATAATAATAATAATAATAATAATAATATATCCCTAGAGTAGAAAGAAGACCTCATTTGTTTTTTTCTTAAATACACGAGATATGGAATAAGACTAAAATTAATTGGAGGGGAAACACTAGCCAAATCACAACACCAGGACTATATTTATTTTTGTATTAAAAAAAAAGATAGTACAGGATGAATTTTCCATCCCTGAAAGCAAAATACTTTCAAAATTCAAACTTGTCACAGTATAATAATAAATATAATAATTAAAAAAAAAAAAAAAAAAAAAAAAAAAAGCAGCGTGGACAGACTGCTGGTCTTTCTTTAATGTAATGACGACTTTTTCTTTTGACATTTTACCTAATCACCAATTATAGTTCAATTGGTTTAATTTGTTTGAAAATTATAGTGATGATACCTGCTTCTCTTTTACCAACTACTTATTCAACAACATATTTTGGACACAACTTTGTCAAGTTGAAGATGTCTATCATAGTGTATGATTTCACAGATAATTACGTTATTACTCTCACCTCAACCAAAAATTCAAACATTTTTTTTAATGAAATGTAACATTTGTTATTAGGGGTAATATGCGAGACCCCCTTTAAACTAAACTATAATCGATATATGTCACAACCATAAATTGAATGTTTTAGCTAAATTTATATTTTTTTTAAATAATGCACTCCCTTTTATGCCGTCGTCACTAACCGACGGTCGATATCGATCTCCGGCGGCGTTGACCCTTTTTTTTTTTTAATCTTTTTAGTTTTAAATTTTTTTGAGTAAAAACAGTAATAGTATTGTGGTTGATAATAATATTAACTATATTACTATTTAACATAGTAATATTGCAATATTATATTACTATATAGCACAATAATGTTAATACAATAAATCACTATGTCACATAATAAATTATTGTGTAATACGATAATAATATTATGTTGATCGGTCAACAAAGACAAGCAAAATAATAGGGGGGAAAAATTGTGGTTGATAGTAATTTTGTACAACAGTAATATTATTGTGAAAAACAGTAATATTAGTGAGGTTGGTAGCAATATGATCGTCAAATACAGTAATATTAGTGAGGTTGATAGTAATATGATTGTCAACTACAATAATATTACAATAGTAGGCAGTATTATTATTACGTTGACCGGCCAACAAATAAAAAAAATCAAAAAGCAAAAAATAAAAATTTTGATGTGAGTGATAGTAATATTATTGTGTTTACAGTAATTTTACTGTCAACTAAAGTATGATTACAATAGTAGATAGTAATGTTATTACGTAGATAGTAATAAAAAAATGGAAAAAAAAAATTGAAAAGAAAAGGTCAAAATTAAAAACAAAAAATTGTCGAAATTAGAATTAAATTAGGGGTACTGGTTTGAAAGGTTTGAGGGTAATTTTGTTATAAACATCAAGTTACTCATAATACATATTAAAGTGATGGACTTATTAATGAAAAAAATATAACACCTCAACCTAAAATAATAAATGTGATTGGTCAAAGACATGCATAATAACCCCATTTTTTATATATGATAGAGTTTTCATTAATCGTAATAAGTTTTGTGGTTGGATTTATTTTCAAAACAAAAAGAAAAAAAAAATTGAATATTACCTTAATTAAGTGGATTTGTCATGAATTTATTCACGGCAAACCATGTATAAATATCATCACAATTCAGTCTATATAGAAAAATATTTAAAATAGTATAAATGCGATAGCCAAATTTAAATAATATATTTATGTATAATCCCTTCTCAATGAGATGTTACACCTAGTTTATTTACATCGGTTGGATTTCAACTATAGATCTACTAATAATTGCATACACTCATGTGTATATGTGCTTAGTGGGTGATTATTTAATTAGATATACGATTGAAATTCCCTTAGTGTAAATAATCAGGTATAACATCTAACTCTCCAATTTCCCTAGTTGAGTAATCAAATCAAAAGATTACATAAAAATGGGAATATGTATTTAAAATAACTTGGAGTTCGGCTTATACTATGCTACACCGGGTAGATCTTTACCATTCATAAGCACACAAACACACATACATTCATATTGGTGTGTGTAGATCAACGGTAAAAATTCACCCGGTGTAACCTTCATCGCATGTAACATAAGTAACGGCGTTGGAGTTCTAAAATACTAAATCAATTAGTGATCTCGTGTCAAGGAAAGAGACCCCAAATTTGAAATTTCCCATACTTGCATGCACATTAAATAAAATGTTATTTGGTTGACTACTTTGCCACACATCTTTGGCGATAGGAATAACTTCACAAACAAATGCCTACGAAGAATAATTGTCCCAAACATCCAGTGAGATGAAATTTATATGACATATTAGAGAGAGAGAGAGATGGCTTATGCTGCTGTGTCTTCTCTTGAGCAAACAATTGATCGCCTTTTAAATTCTTCACATATTTCAATTGCTCAAAATTCATCCCCACAAATCATAGAACTTCTCTACAAGGAGGTCCGTTCCTTAAGAGAAGCTCTCAGACAATTCAACGCGAGGAGGAGCACCGTTAACGTGAAGATGGTCAAAACTTTGGAGGTGGAAATCATAGTTGCGGTCCACAAATTTGAAGATGTAATAGAATTCCATGTCGCAGATCAGTTCCATTCACAATCCGAAGAAAAACAAGAAGAGACCACTAATCATCCACCATTAGCGTTGTTCTCAGTAGACGTGCAGGAAATAAAGCAAGATATCGATTCATTTATTGAGACGGCGAACAAGATGAACAAGGCCTACGCTCATGAGTTATGCAACCCTTCGCCGGAAGAAAACGAAGATGCTTGTGCGGTCCGTTCAAGAATTGCTTTTGATGGAAACGAGTCCAACATGGTTGGGTTATCTGATCTATTTATCAAAATCAAAGATCAGCTTGGAGAAAATTCCTCACAGTCCAAAGGAATGATTTTCATACTCTGTGGAATGGCAGGTATTGGTAAGACCACTCTTGCCAAGAAACTCTTTCACGAACCATCAATTGCGAGTCATTTTAGCAGACGTGTGTTTGTCAAAATTGGCCCAAAGTATCGATTAGTCGACATCTTGGTTGATATTCTAAAACAATTGAATCCTGGCATTGAAGAAACAAATATTCTCAATGGAGATGAATTAGTATTATTAGCTGAGTTGAAAAGCATGGTGTACCAAAGTTTAAAGAAATTGAGATACTTGATCGTGTTGGATGATGTATGGAACAGAGAGCTCATTTCTGAATTGAGAGAGTTATTTCCAGAAGACAATAATGGAAGTCGAGTATTGCTGACGACCAGGCTCCAACAAATAGCTGAATGGAAGAAATATAACGTACCATTCTTAAATAAGAAAGAAAGTTGGGATCTTCTTCGTCAAAAGGTGTTTGGTGAAGAATCGTGCTCGTTTGGACTTGAGAAAGCTGGAAAGAAAATTGCCGAGAACTGTGAAGGTCTTCCCCTTACAATCATCACAGTTGCCGACATTTTATCCAAAGCAGAGAAGACAACAGAGTACTGGAACAAGGTAGCCGACGATAAACAAGATTCAGTTTACAAGGATGCATATGCTCAAATATCAACAATACTATACCCGAGCTACGATTACTTAGATCAACATTTAAAAGCATGCTTCCTCTACCTTGGAGCTTTCCCACAAAATCATATGATATCATTGTATGACATGATCAACTTGTGGAGTGTTGAAGGGTTTCGTGACTCGGAAACAGCTACCTACCCAGGCATGGTCACGACTTTCACGGATGGGGCTAACTATTATTTTTTTGAGCTTTACTCCCAAAATGTTGTCATGTATGATGAAAAAATATGTGGTTATCGTCTCCACTCATCATTTTGGTACTTGTGTAACAAAGAAGCTGTCGAGACCAAGTTTTTCTATGCCTTAAATGGTCTTGTCGATGGTTTATCAGAGGATATCAAAAACCAGCGTCGATTGTCCATTCGCAATAGTATTTTATTTGCCATCAAAGATGTGCGTGACTCAATTGCAGAAGTTTCAACGGTACGCTCTCTCCTTTGTACCGGTCCGAATCATCAGTATCCAGTACCAATGGATTTGAAACATTTAAGGTTGCTTAAGGTATTGGAAGCTCGAATGGTATTCATCGAATTCCCAATGGAAGTGGCGAAACTATTTCAACTAAGATACCTTTACATCGTTTATGATCGAAGCATCCCTCCTTCCATATCTAAACTCTCGAACCTTGAGTACTTGATTGTTCATCGACATCTTAGTATCAAAAAATATGATGAGACTTTATCGTATCTGCCAATTGAGATATGGAAAATGAAAGAACTGAAGTCCCTCCAAATCTTGGGAAGAGACCTGCCATGTCCTTGTGAAGGGTCTCTCTTACCAAACCTCGTACAACTTTTTGGTGTGAGCCATCAAAGTTGTACGAAAGATGTTTTTGAAAAAATCCCTAACCTAGAGGTTTTGATGATCCGAATTGAATTGGCTCCTAATGCTAATTATGAACCCTTGAGCATCTTTGATCATATTTCCCATCTCCCTCGACTGAAAATACTTAATTGTGCCATTGCGAATCCTGTATTTTTTACCGAGGTTGTCACCCCACTCGCTCCCCTTTCAGAACTTCCATCAAGTCTTACAAAGTTAACTTTGAAAGGCTTAGGCTATAAGTGGGAAGAAATGAGCAAGATTTCGGTATTGCCAAATCTTAAATATTTGAAGTTGGAATGCTTTGCCTTTAGAGGCCCAACATGGGAAGTTCATGACAACGAATTCCAAAGTCTTATGTCTCTTAGTATTGAAGACAATGATCTCGAGCATTGGACGTTTCAAAGTTATTCGTGCATGCCTATGCTTATGTTGGTTGACATCGAACATTGCTACAAGTTAAAAGCGATCCCCGTGACGACATTCAACACATTACTAAATGAGATTGAAATAGTTGATTGCGATCCTATGGTTGTGAGATGTGCAAAAAACCTGAAAACGGATTGGGACGACAAACATGGTGAGGAAAGTTCACTAGTCCTGATTGTTCGTTCTTCATGGGATGATGGGAGCATCCACGCATGACAACCCAAAAAAACTACTCCATAAATGTTTCAGGTAATCTCTCTCTCTCTCTCTCTCTCTCTCTCTCTCTCTCTCTCTCTCTCTCTCTCTCTCTCTCTCTCTCTCTCTCTCATCAACATCTTCATTGTTGACATTGTAGCTGTTTGACTTGCAGTTGTTTGAGGTGAACATTGTGAATTTTGATAAATAGACCATCCGATTAAGGCCCCATGATTTTTGTTGATAATCAATATGTGCTTAATGTTTGATGTTTAGAAATAAAATTCATCGTTCTTGGGTGTATATGTTTAAATATCATAAAGATCTAGTAGATTGCACAATCGGATTAATTATGAATGCTGAGTGACGCTTTGCTTATCTTTACTTAAAGACACGTCCCTTCATGAATCAACAACGATACGATTATGAATAGTTTTCAAAGAATGAAAACTCGAAAGAGCCAATTGTAATTTGTAAGGAATTAACATAATTATAGTTTGAAGTGCAACTTTAAGGACTTAAATTAAGGTCTATTTATATTCTTGTTTTGTACTACTTTAGGCAAATAATCCTAACAAAAATTCGGGAGCTCTGCTATGAACCACTAAAAATTTTAAGCTCATCCAGATTCTATAACAAATTTCTGGCTTCGTGACTCTATAGAAGTGATATATTTTTGTTGTAATATATGTTTATTTTATAATTATTAGATATCTATCATAGAAGCTCTGATTTAAATAATATCTAACTAGAATAAAAAATATAAATAAATTAAAATAAGTGACCTTTTGTTTTTGTTTTTTTAGTTGCCTTTTGAATTTTATTTTCTAAGTATGGATGCAGAGCAAAAGAAGGCTTGCCTCTGAACTTGAGCAAATGAAGAATTGAAGAATTCTCCAAGAAATACAGGAATGTGATCTTCAGGCAGCTCAAGCTTTGATGCAATATGCTGAAAAAATAATTGTTTTTATTTTATTTTATTTATTTTAAGTTTGTGATAATATATATATGTGTGATGATTGCTATTCATCATTCAATTTATCAATTGGATGTTGCAATAATGTGTGCAAAACTTTGAGATATTGTTTTTTGATATTTGGGACAATGATTGTAATTACTATTTCAAGATATTTTTACTTTCAATATTGTGTGATTATTTAATTCGGAGTTTCATGTGTTTTTTTAAGTTTCACTTGTAAAATTTTACATATGGTTTTGAAGTGGAGAAACCGATATTATGTTCCGGAAAAAAACAGTTTGTAATGTTTGTAGTTTGTATAGGGATGGCAACGGCTCGGTTCTGGGGCGGGTTTACCTAAACCCGAGACCCGACTCACGAAAAATATATAAAACTCAGACCCGCCCTAATTCGTTTTAGCTTAGATCCGGGCCCACCCCAACCCATTCCCGAATTAAACGGTTCTGACCCGCCTGACTCGTTAACATAAAAAAAAATTAATATTTTTTAACTTTCATAATATTTTGCTTGTATAAAGTGAATAATAAAATTATATAATTAATTATATTTAACTTCAACGATAAATAAAGTTCAAAATGCAAGACGGCTAGCGGTGGTCGACAAGTTTGATAGATATTACTTACGAGAAACTAGATTCAAAAAATGAAACCGTAAAAAGTTGGGAAATAAGAATAGACAAGACGAAAATTAGAAGTTTCATAAATGAAATCCTAAATTATTTGTATATATAGATTAACTATTAAATAGAATATATTTATACGGGTCGGTTCTAGGTCGGTTCCAATAAGACCCGTAACCTGACCCAGAACTATCCGGTTCTAAAAACTTAAACTCGTTACCCGACCCAGAACCATTTAACTTACCCACACTCGCCTCAAACGGGTCGGTTCCGGGTCTAAGACCCGGCAAACCCTTACCCATTGGCATCCCTAAGTTTGTACAACATTAATATGTAGAGGAAATTACCAAAAAACCCCATGAGTTAAGGTTTAATCTTATATATAAAAGTAAGAAACGCTAGGGCAACTTAATAAACCCTAATAGTATATTTGTAATTTTTTTTAATTAATTATTATTATTTTTTTCATCTTCTATTTACCGGTCTTTTTTTTACTTTCATAACAAATCAGATTTGCAAATCGATTAGCAAAATCTTAATCCACTCTAGATAGTTATTTTATTTTTATTTTTTTGTTTTGCAATTTCTTTGTAACAATCCTTTTTTTTTTACACACAGCGAATGGAATTTGTTTATTATTGCATAATTTTTTTCAATCTAATCAATTATCATATATTTAAATTTTCTTCATTTTTGCAATACTACCCCTTGCATCCCACGGAGAAAATTGCTAGTTATTAAAAAAAAACAAAAAAAAAATAAAGAAAAAACACGCAAGTATCTATAATTATCAAAAACACCTCTGACTAGGGATGGCAACGGGTCGGTTCTGGGCCGAGTTTGCCTAAACCCGAGACCCGACCCGTGAAAAATATATAAAATTCAGACCCGCCTCAACCCGGTTCAGCTTATACCCAGACCCACCCCAACCCGGTTCAGCTTATACCCAGAACCCGCTTAAACGGTTCTGACCCGCCAGACCCGCTAGACCCGTTAACGTAAAAAAAAAAATTATTATTTTTGAACTTTCATAATATTTTGCTTCTATATTTTAATAAAATAAACTAAAAAATAAAATACAATATTTTAAAATACTTCTACAAGTGATATAAAGTGAAAAATAAAATTATATAATTAATTATATTTAACTTTCACGATAAGTAAAGTTCAAAAGGCAAGACAGCTAGCGGTGGTCGACAAGTGATAGATTTTACTTACGAGAAATGAGATTAAAAAAAATGAAATGGTGAAAATGGGTAATTGAGAATAGACACGATGAAAATTGAAAGTTTGATAAATGAAATCATAAATTAATTTTTATATATAGATTAATTATAAAAAATAACATATTTATACGGGTCGGTTCTGGGTCGGGTCCAATAAGACCCGTAACCTGACCCAGAACCATCCGGTTCTAGAAACCTAAACCCATTACCCGACCCACAACCATTTAACTTACCCATACCCGCCCCAAACGGGTCGGTTCCGGGTCTAAGACCCGACAAATCCGTACCCATTGCCATCCCTACTTCTGACTAATGGTTGAGAAAATTTAAAAACAAAATGCGTAAGGGCTATAATGCCCTTAAGTTCAAATTAGAAAAAAAAAAAAAAAAAAAAAAAAAAGAACGTAAATTGTAATCAACCCCAGGTATGTAATAATGAATTTAAGGTCTATGTGGTGTTGATAATTATAAATACCCATAAAATTAATGGAACGTTAGAAACCCTAATATCGGGAGGTGGTTGTTCTTACCAATACTATGATGACTTTAAATATCATATTCATATATGCCTCGGGCGTAATTATAACATACATTTTGACTATTTTAAATAATTAAAAATTCTAACTTTTTCTTGCTGATTTGTTTTGTTCATTCATTACAATTACCCGACACCAACGACTATAAAAATGGTCAAAAATATTCAAAATATTACATTAACCCATTGAGGTATGATAAAATAACCTTAAAGTCCTTGTGGTGTTCGTAATTACAACCACACAATGACTTCAGGGTGCATTTGGATGAAGGGATTCAAATCCATAATAACAAATTTCTTGGACTTGTTTGGATTGAGGGATTTGGAGATGGATTTCAAATCGCCACCCCTCTTTTTTAGCTGATTTTGAAGCAGTAGTGGTGGATTTGAAATGACTCTAAAATTGGAGTCATTTCGAATCCCTTCCCCAAATCAAATCCCCCTCCAAATCCCTCAATCCAAATGGACCCTCAGAGTTTTTAACGTTCTGTCAGTTTTAGGGGATGGTTTGTGGTTTTAGTAATTGCAAGCACCCCTAACTTTAGGTTTCTCATGCTCCGTTAGTTTTAGGGGTGGTTGTAGTTATCGATACCACATAGACCTTGAAATTATTATAGCAAACCTCAGGGGGTTGGTTGTAATTTACCCAATAAAGTATAAAAAAAAATTACGAAAACCCCCAGAGGTATAGTCAAATCATCAGAAAGCCTTGTCAAATATCAAAATTTACTAAAACCCGATACGGTCTGTTCCCATCTAAAAATGTGCCCCGTTCAATGCGAGCTTAGTTAAACACGAACAACAAAATCACCGATAACTAGGTATTTACAAGATCAGCAGTCCCATCTGGACCACAACGTAAACAACATTGTACACATGAAACGGATAATAAAACATGAAAATACAGTTAATTTCTAGGACAGCCTGAGTGCCATTTCTTGAAGAAGTGCCTTTTTCTGCGAAGCATTGATAACATGATTCGTTTCGGCGTTTTCAAGAACATCTGCAATTGCTGCAGCAGCATGACTAAGAGATTCCTCTGCCGCTCTTTTTAACATAAATGCCTGATCCGTATATAAATCATATGTTACTATTATATGAAAGCAATGAAAACGAGAAATTAAATGATACGGATGAAGAACTGGAATAGAATTAGAGGCATATCCAAACATTTAAGATTTTTATCCACGAATAGCAATCCGAGTACATAAATAAATGGTAAGGGGCAATTCGGACATTTACTTTACCTGACCATGATGGGTAATGGTTAATGTACAAGGTTGTTGAAACCAAGGTTCACCATCTACTTGAACTGGAAAACCAGCAAAAAGCTGAATCTTAATTGACTGTCCCTGTGCAAGCCTGCGGGCCCGCGATAGTCCTACCTGTCACACACATTTAAAACCCGCTTTTTGATTAAATCGTACCTATTTTCATTTAAACTTCTTTAGGAGACAAAAAGTATTTGATGTTTCATCCATATTTGAAATCGCTATCAAATAATTAGCTTACCTGCAGCTTTCCGAGATGCCACATACCGGAAATGCTAACAACTTCGAGAACTTTGTCGTGCATGGATTGAGGATCAAAATTATCGTAGCTATCGTCTTCATTATGCCACAAGTCCACACCACCCATATAACTTCCAATATTTGCTACAAGGACACCCTCTGCATCCTAATTTAATACCAAAAAAAATTAAAAAAATAATTATAGTTTCCATGAGATTGTTGCACGGGTGGTTATTTTATGTAGCGCTGAATAGTTGTTAAAATCAGCTAGAAAAAAAATTGAAAATCGAAAATGGAAAAGTATATTACAAAGTTCGGAAGCAAAAACATTTGTAGCAACATAGGTCGAAGATGTTGCTATTGAAAATTAAGTTAATTGCATCCAGTACCCCTGTTTCATATCGAATTGCTTAAAAACTCCACGTGTTATTGATATTAGCAAAAACTACCCTATTAGCATACAACCCCCTAAATGTGTTGTTTTAAAGGGGGGTTAATTTGCTAAAAAAATGGATCATAAGGGGGTGTTTGCTATATTAATATCATGGAGAGTTTTTTTAACAATTAGAGTAAACACAGGGGTGCTGAACGCAACAAATCTGTCGGAAAACATAATAAGATATAGATCCAATTCATAAAAAGAAAACATTGCAGCACACACCTCGGGAACCTCAATCTCAACGCCATCAACCTCGACACGAACTTGCCAAGGTAAGTCCGCAAATGTTCGATCCATTATACTCTTGGCCCCTTCTCTAGCATAAAGAACTTTATTTATGAACTGCAACAATACTACTTGTTATTTCATCCATAGACAGTATAAATAAATAAAAAATAAGAAGACGTCATATTCAACATAAGCTGTCGGGGCTGACGTCATATTTATGTTTTAACTGTAAATGTGGCAGAAAATATACTACAATGATTATAAGCTACTTCTGTATCATTAACAGAACACGTCGATTAGCAATGCGATATCTTTGTCAAACTTATAAATCTATCTTCTGCACTCAAAATATCGAGAAAATGATAACAGAAAAGATCGAAACAAGAATCAAGAAAGAATAGATTGATTACCTGGTTGTAGAACTTGTCCGGGTTCTCTTCCCTCAAATTATGGATTTCTAGAGCAATCTTTGCATCGCATCCAACCCCTACAACGACAGATGTAATTTTTATAATTTATAACCGTATTCGACTGTATACTAATCGTCAGCATGCACAAGGCCCGAACTGAAATAATCGGGCCCATGCAAATCCACTACTAAGGCCTCATCTTTATTTCCTTCAAATATGTTCCCTGAATATGAGGTATAACAACATAAACATGGTTTTACTAGACACCAACTAAGCCAATCAAACTAACCAATAAGGTTTGGTCTTTTCTTGGTAACTTCAAATTCTTTTAATCAGCCAATTCATTGGACGGTAACGATATAAATCGGTCAACCACATATTCGAAAAATGCGACGCAAAACACAGACAAATGACTTCAACCAACACAATTTCAAGAAGCGGTTTTCATTGACGGTCAAGTGTTGCTCGTGATGGGAAACCAAGTTAATGCACATTGACAATGCCCCATACTCTAATTTTCAAGAATTATTTGATTAAAATCACAGCAGAACTTGGGAGTATTATATGCTCACGCAGTCACTGTTCCTTGTTGATGTACTTCGAGATTTTATGTCACCGATAAAACATGGAGACGGGTTCAAACATGTCGCAGAAAACCTTACAAATTGGTTTTTGAGGATCATTAACAATTTGAGCAAGAGTGAGCTCGAAGTACATCAAGTACTTTTCAGAACAATATTCTGCATATTCTGTGAATAAAGACGCGAGCTCGTCAAGAATAAACAAAACAACAAGAATCTAAAAGCGCGTACCAAGATAGTTATTCATAAATTTTGGGGGCTGGAGAGGCTTTCCAAGCTGGTTTAAAATAGATAATTTCCACCGATCAAGAATAGTAACAGCAGCATGCTCGATGTCATGCAAAAGTGTGCAAAGGCCCCCTTGTCTCTCGACCGCCCCCAGCCCCGCCCCCCAAGAAAGAACTCTAGCCAAATCGTTTCCCGTTCCGGCTGGAAGAATGGCAACTGGCGGTGGAGATATAAAATTCTGCTTGTCAATTGCATCAAGAACCCAGCCAACTGTACCATCTCCACCGCAGACAAGAACACGAAAATGGGGCACCCTTTTGAACAAATAGAGCCCACTTTCTGGGCCCTGTGTCGAGCTTAGTTCACAAACCTATAATAATAACGAAAATTAGTCGGCAAAGAAACGAGTGTGCATTGCATCCTGCTGAACTAAGTGGATTTTCAATTTTCTTGAATTTGTTTTTCTTTTTTTTATATCAATGAGTGACTCAACGTTATGTCAAAATATCATGAAAAGAGCACAGACAGTAGAATCGATTTAGTAATTTAATAAATTCCATATGCAAGCACATGTTTTACGGAAAATACTTGATAGAAGAAACAATGCAATCTTTTCCCTCCTAGAATTTTGTTTTAGATTTTTTTTTCCCTAGAAGGCAGCTAATAGTACCAAGTTTATCCAAATCGATTCAGGTCAGAAAATGCATTTTACATACACACTTACGATTGTTCGTACGTATCTCATTTATTAAGCTCAAAATATCCTAATTAAATACATTTCATTACCGAGCAAGCTGTAACAAAATACAGATACAGGCTTTATTGCAACAACTCTGACCTGTACAGGATTTAGAAGAATGTTCAGTCTTTGCCTGAGAGAATCGCCTCTTTGAGCTCCACTCTTTTTATTAATAAACACCAACAACGGCCTCGCCTCTGGCGGCAAATCAACCAACTCGTACGTCTGTCTAACGCTCATCACCCGAAACTCATCCTTTGGATTCATCGACGAGCTTCTCTTAAAACTCCCCGTTTTTTCCGTCTTTTTTGTTTCCCCGTTTTGCCCTCGATTCAAATCCTCCGTTAATTCAGTGCCGTTGGATTTCGAAATGGTATCTTGCACTTCAACATATTCTTCTAGTTTATTAGAACTATCATTACCTATCTCATATCCATTTTTGTACTTCATACTCTGACTTCTGATCGTTTTACGCACCGACGAAGCGATCTCATTGGCTCCATGAGTGATCGTGCTCAAAAACCCACCACCCGAAGAAGCCTTGCTCAGTTTCTTAACATACAACGGTGACAAAACAACCCTTCTATATGGGCCCAAATCGCAAACATCGCCCGTTTCATTAAACATGCTGACGTGGCAGCCTACATGCACTAAACGCTGACACCACAGGCAACACCAAATCGGTGAACCCCCAAGAAAGGGACCACTGCATGGCTCCTCACAGTAACTGCATAAGGAAGATTCGTCGGATTGGTCTGTGACAGCTGTCCACTGTACAGCCCACTGATGCAAGAGATTGTCATAACCGAACATCGACACACACTTGCAATCTTTTTGGGCCGTGGCGGAGCATTTCAAGTGAGATGCGGCCCCACAAACTGTACAGCTGTGTATGAAACTGTCTGAATTCAAGTGAGTCTGCGAGGGAGAAACGGACTGTAAGCAGACACAGCAGTTCAAACTTTTTCGTCGATTTACGGATTCCAAAATCCAAGTGTGAGGCGAAAGTGGGACTTTGTTTCTTGATTTGGGGTTTTTTTTGGAACGAGCGATGGCTTTGGTCCAGCTCAAGTTTATGTTTCTTCTCCACTGGAAAGCGGTGTACAATATAGTCGATATACCTATCATACCAGCTATGAAGCAGGATAAGATAAAGAGATGGGATTCTGCCATTTCCGAAGCTGGATTTTTACTTATCCAGCTCGGAAGAAAAGCTTCGTATTCCTCGTCCATTTTTTTATGTCAATGCTCAATACTCAATATTTCCTCATAGAAACCACCATATGAATTCCTATAAAAAGATCTTTTGAGGCTCTTGAAGATTCCCTTTTACTGTGAGGACACAAAAATACGAACATTTTAAACGGTGCATAAATTAAAATAACAAAGGACTAATAACCAAAAAGGTACAGATAATGCACCTACACAATCAAGAGACAAGAAAATCAACGGAACAACTAAAGTATAATTCTAAAGTTCCTCACCCAACAAAGAAAATCAACGGAACAACTAAGATCTTGCTACGATGCATGTTCGTGTTTTTTTTTTTTTGCACGAATATAAAATGATGAGACAGACCCTTTTTGGTTTAGGTTATCCTAAATGCTTGATACAACACAAGTAACTGAAGTTACTTAAAAAAAAGTGTAGCTTATACAATCTCCGGGCACCAATGTAGCACGACGAAAGGTTCTTAGCATAATACGAAAACGTATTAATTCTCCAACTAGCTTTCACAATTCGTGCTCCAATATCTACTTACTATAAAACTCGTCTGGTTGAGTCGTCGACCTTGTAAAATAACTTTCTTTAGTGCCGAAATGTGCAGGCTGAATTTAAACTACAACACATTGAGTAACATTACCGAATCACATTAATCTCCTGATTTAGAAAAGTACCAAGCCTTTTTCAAAACAATCATGCCACGTAGTATACAGTAAACACGAACGAGGATTCCCTGCCTTTAAAACCCACATTTCCGGATTTTGGAGATTCGTTGAAAGAATTTATAATTGTCGAAGATGAAATACGAATGATTTGGAAAATTCATAACGTACCATCATGATTTCTAAAACACCTCAAACGAATTGAATGCCGATTGATTTGGTGATTATTTAGATTCCATAATTCAACCAAACAGCAACAAAATTCGAAAACTCAAAACATAATGCAGGGGCGTAAAAGCTCGAAACTATATAGTAAATCACAAACAACAATTTATGGAAATGCAAACCATAAAGCATAGAGAGAAACACATTTTGTTGTAATAAGTATGACAAGCATGCCCAACAAACAATGTTCGAAAACTCTATAACACATAACCCGCTACGGGTTTCTGTCAAATCTAAACGGATCCTATTTTTTTACAGGTTACACAAACTGAACATTTATCTTAAAACGGGTTTTACAACTCGATTTTGTTCGTACACAACCCTAAGAAATTGCCATCATTCGAAGAATCAAACAAAATAAAAAGATTTCTCTTGAAATACCAATAAAGGAAAAATTGAGTAATTTAACCGAGAAAACTTACGAAGGGATCAGGCCGCTGATGAAGAAAACAAAAGCGTACGAACAGATAAGAGAGAGAGAGAGAGAGAGAGAGAGAGAGAGAGAGAGAGGAAGTGTGTTCTACATACAATCTTCAGTGATCAGAGGAATCAACAGGAAAGCATGTAAAGAGAGGGCTATAACATTGTACGAAAATGGGTGAACTAATTCTTTTCTTTTCTTTTTTCTTTTGGAACTTTACGCCATTTTTATTGGAAGCAAAATTGGCACTTTAAACCCTTAAATTGCAAAATATAGGAGAATGGACCCTTCAAATATAACTTGCTTGGCAAAAATAGCAAGTTATAATAAATAGAGGGTGCATTCTGATATTTCTATAATTTAATAGTGCAAAGTGTCAATAGCATGTATTTTGAGGGCGCAAAGTGTCAATCACCCGCAGAAGATTAATAGAAATCAGTAGGACCTGCAATTGAGTCGGGTTTATCCTAAGCCCGATGGTTTGGTCCGATTATATTTTAGTCGAGTCTATTTTTTAGTGAGTCGGGCCGAGTTTGAGTTATGTTACTAAACTCAATTTATTTATGAGCCTATTATGGCTCAAGTAATAAGGCCCGACCGATAAGGTTAATAATCAAATATATAATATAGGGTAAATTACAATGACCCCCTGAGGTATGGTCAAATTATAAAAAAAACCCTCTTGTTTGGATAATTACAACCACCCCCTCAACTCCTCAAATTTAGTGGAATGTTCGAGATTATATGGAATATTATCACTTTTGTTTTTTGTACCCGTTTTATCCCATTCGAACTCTACATTTTGAAGCAAGATGATCATAATATGTGTTTTTTAGCTTGTATATATCAGATTGTGGTGCATCAGAAACTGTATTTTTACACAAAACGAGTACAAACTATAGCACATTCCACAAAATCTAGATGGTTGTGTTGAATTTGACACCATAAGGGTGGAGGTGTAAGAAAAAACATAGTTGAGGGGTGGATGTAACTATCCAAAAAAGAGGGTTTTTTTGTAAATTGACCATACCTTAGGGGGTGTTTGTAATTTACCCTATAATATATTTATTATTTTAATGCTATGACAACATAAGTTACAATCGTATAAGATTATTTTATTTTTCAAATTAAAAGTAATTAAGTGGTGGCGGTGGCAATAAGTAAAATATGAATCAAATGCGAAATATCCACCGAAATCCGATTGTTGAAATTTATCACCGAGATTTGAGAATATAAAACGTTTCCAATAATAAGAGTTACTAATTTTTTTTAACTTCTTTCATTCTTGTTTTTAAGTTTTTCCAATAACTTGCAAAGGTCATTTAGGCGTTTTTTAGATTGGCTTCAATGAGGTAAATCTTGTTTTGTCACTTGTTTTTATAATTTTTTTTACTCATTCCCGATATAAACCCGCAACCCGAGAAAATACATATGCCGAGCTTGAGCCTATACTACTGTGGCCCGATGGTATACGAGCTCGAGCCTATAGTAACGAGGTTTGATAGTCTATGAGCTTAAGTCAACCCAAACTCGGTTCACATGTCCCGATTGTCACCCCTAAAAATTAGAGTGTTTCTTGGAGAAGGATTTCAAATTAGTTTTTTCTCTTTTTTCATTGGAACATCTAAAACAAATACCAATTTTTTTCGAAGAATATTGTTGAGTGTAAATTTTACACTCAATACGTTTACTTTACGTGGATCTTTTGTTTAGATTTAATTATATTTGTGCTTTAATTGATTGATTTTGTGTTTATAGGTGAAAACGAGAATTAGGTGTCCATGAAGGAAAAAAGATCAAAAAGAAAGGAAAAAATTGCAAATAAGGAAACAAATCAAATTTGAAGAAGAAATCTCGCAACAGCTTTGACAGTGTCCACGATTTCGAGCATATCTCTCTCATATGAACTCCGAATTAGGTGATTTTGGCGGCATTGGAAAGCTAATTTCAAGGGGCTACAATTCTTATTTACAGAATATTCCAAAATTCGGACTCCAACATGGCGAAAATCGAAGAACAAGTCCTGATGGGGGAAAGTGGCGGAAATTGATTCCTATTAGGTTTCTACTACTTCCTTATCAAGAAAAGCCTATAAAAGCAACATGTCTCTACACCATAAGGACGAAATTTTACACCACAAAACACGAAGAACGAAGATCAACGAAGGCTCAAGCATAGTTTTTCTTATTTCTTTTATTTTTATTTTGTTTATCATAAGAATTACGAGTAGCTAAGCTTTTAATCTAGGATTTTATTTGAACCCTATGTGATAATTCGAACCTCTTTTTCTACTTTTATGCAAGTTTAATTCTTCGATTATTTCTTCTATCTTGATCTTATTTAGCGCATGAACGTAGCTAATTTATGTTGCTATTTGTTATTGTTAGAATTGATTGACAGATCGTTTTAATAATTAGAACAGGGATAGAAGAGCCTTCGAGTAGTTTTCACCGGATGAGTGTGTTAATTGCATGTATTATCGTAGACATATAGATAATACCTTAGGTAGCCGTTTACGAGACTTGTTATTTAATGCTTTATTTATACTAGGTTTGCATAGACATATAGAGAATCTTTTATGAATAATAGACTTATAATACAGCGACAGCTGGTTGTGAGTAATTTCGTGTCTTGGGTTAATAATCGGGAATCGTAACTTGCATGATAGGAGATTAATTGGGTGAAGAATTATCGCATAGGGGGAAGATAAAATCCTAGATCCGTTTTATATTGATATTTTCTCGTATTTAATTGCTTTCTTAATTAGTTTAATTTATTTAGTTAATTAATTTGACAATCCTGCGTAGGCTGGATAAAAATCATAATTGTTAGGATTTGGTACTTAGGATTAAATAATTTGCGTATTCCCTGTGGGATCGACATCCGACTCTCACGAGTCTACTTTACTACTTGTTTGCGATACGTGCACTTGCGTGTGGGTATTTAGCACCCAACAAATATTATCTCAATAAGAAAAATAGATAATAAATAGGTGGTAATAACATCAATATCTTTAATGAAAATTAATACCCGACAAACATAAAAAATATCTTTTTTCTTTCTTTAATATCACATATACAAAACCATCACACCCCTCTCCTTCTTCACAAACACCCTTCTTCTTTGCCATCATCTTCTTCTTCTTTACATACCCTTCAAAAAACCTCAAAATATTCAAAGAAATCAAAACTTCATACAACTTACAAAATTGAGTCACAAGACAACAAAATGGTAGTTCATATGAAATGAAAACTCCATTAAAGTATGTATCAATGTCTTTTTTATCTTGGAAGTGAATTTTCATGTTTATTTTTCCTTAAAAACCGTCCCCTATTTTCATATGTAGGTCGATTTTTTGTCAATTGTCGACATCAAACCCGAATAATTCAGGTGCTCAAGCTATAAATTAAGAAACTATAATTTGTTTCAGCAGTACTATTCTGAAAGGTTGGAAGAGTAAGTAAGCATTGAGTGGCAAGGGGCTGTGGCCCCCTAAAAGATCAAGGAAAAAAGGAAAAAAAAAAAAAAAAAAAAAAAATTAGATATTTTTTGAAAATATTTTCTGTATATCGAATTTGTCCCCCCCTCAATTTTTCTGTAACATTGATTTGACCCATTCATTTTTCTACTTTTCTCCACAATCTAAAGTTCTTACATCCACCCACTACAAAAGAGTGTTACTATAAAAAAATCTGCAAATTAAGAGGGTAAATATAATTATAGAAAAATGAAGATTTTTTTCATAAATAGACCTTGAGTACATTTTTTTAATTTCGAATTCCAATATAAAATAGGGTAAATTCCATTTTACCCCCTCGTACTCTGCCCGAGAGTCACTTAACCCCCTCGTACTCTCAATTTTATCGATGTACCCCTTGTACTTGTACAATTTCCCAATACAGCCCTCTCCGTCAACTTTTTTCAATTTTGACTCTGACGCCGTTTGGTCAACTCTATAAATTACAAAATTGCCACTGCCTATAACACATCGTTTCTTCTCCGTCAACATTATCATTTCTTCTTCTTCCACCACTCCCCTTTACAAGATATCCCCAAATTGAAGCCCTAACTCAGCAAAAATCAAGACCCAAAATTGATCGATTCCACCCGGTACAAAGAAAAAAATATATGAATGTGTGAAACTTTCTCTTTTCTAAACTCGAGAGGCTACTGAAATCAGGTATTTTGTGTTCTCTCGAAGAATTTTCAGTAGTGGTGGTGCTTGCCTTTTTCTTATTTTTTTAAATTCCTTGTTCTCAACTTCACAATTTTTAATTGTTTTCTTCCATAAGATATCCCCAAATTGAATTAACCCTAGAAAACAACAGCAATTTTATTGACGGAGAAGAAACAATGTGTTATAGGCAGTGGCAATTTTGTAATTTACAGAGTTGACCAAACGGCGTCAGAGTCAAAATTGAAAAAAATTGACGGAGAGAGCTATATTGGGAAATTGTACAAGTACGGGGGGTACATCGATAAAATTGAGAGTACAAGGGGGTTAAGTGACTCTCGGGCAGAGTACGAGGGGGTAAAATGGAATTTACCCTATAAAATTTTATGTTGAAAACTTAAATAAATTCGTAAATATTTACTTATTTTTGCTTTTTTTGAATACATAAATATCTCCAAATTTTTTAACCAAAAAAAAAATTGGCCCCACTAAATATTGTCAAGGGTCCTCCCCTGTAACAACTAAAACTAGCCAAAAGAAATAATATGCAAACACATAAACAAACGTAAGATATATCATAAGCATCACCAAAAGGCCAAAAGCAAAACCTAACAGAAACTGAGCTACATACAGTCATATAATTACATACAAAACAACTAAGATATATATACTTATGTGGCAAATCCTAACAGAAAGTGAACTACATACAGTCATAATTACATACAAAACAACTAAGATATATACTTATGTCGTCTCCAGGGCTGACTTCAACTGTCACAAAAATTACACAAAAATTACGAGCTCCATATTAACTGAACTTCAGTCGGAGTTTGCGTTTGCCTTGCATATATTCCTCTATTTATCCTTGAGGTCTGTTGTGGGCTGATTTCACCTGTCACAAAAATTATGAGCTCCATATTAATCGAACTTCAGTCGGAGTTTGCATTTGCTTTGCATATATTCCTCCATTTATCTTTAAGGTCTGTCGTCGTACGGCTTGGATCGAAAACACCAGCACCAGCTTCCAATATTTTCTTATACGGAAGACTTTTATCCTCCTCAGGGTCGTAGAGTTCCCGCATCCACTTCTGAAATAAAATTATAAAAATATATATATAAAAAAAATATATTAAAAAAAATTGGTTAATGAGGAAAGGACTGCGAAACACAAATCAAAGAAATGAAAACTTCCGATGGAAGTATACTGCAAGTGGAGTGGCACGCTATATCTCAAAAGAACATAGGTCGGATAATTCTACCTTCAATGCGTTCTCCTCTTCTTTTGTCCACGGGAGTCTCTTCCGCCTCACTCGAGGAATTGCTGGATATGAGCTGCAGATTAAGATAAAGGTCAACTTTCCGATTTGACTTATGTTAATTTAAAAAAATAAACAAGATAATATTATTCCGTTTGTTTCGATTGACTGAAGATTACTTAACAGAAGTTACAATTACAATCCACACAAAACTTAGTGGATCTATTACATATAAAGTGGTCAAACATTATTTCAGCATTTCCCGATGCAGACGTAAATTCTTGCAATGAGTATCATTTCCCGATACAAACATTACATGCTAATCATATACAGGAAGAGAAGAACTTACGATTTCCTGTTAGGCTTTCGAACTCTTATGAAGTACTTAGAAGTGCCGGAGTTTTCGTCTGATTCTTCAGATATTTCGTCCATGTCAGCAGATAGAGAGATTTGTGAGCGTCTGCTTCGACCTGGTAGATCTTTCTCCTGTGCACGCAAGACCCCCCCATTTTCGGATCTGGTACCACCACCATGCCTTTCACTCCTGCCAGCTGTCTCTGAAATATGGCAGGAAATACGAGACTTGCGAACTGCAAGTGCAACTATCTGGTTATGCCCGTCAACTCTTGGAGATTTGGAGTTCTGCCTCGTCACTACATTCAACTCGACGGCTACTTTATTGGTCGAATCTACATTTTTTCCTCCAAAAGGGGGACTGTGACTGGACGGTAATTCTGAAGGCAATCCGTCTTCCTGTTCCAAATGATTTTCCTTTCCCTTACCTAATCCACGAGATTGCGTATTTGATTCTTGTCGAGTAATTGAGCAGATAAAATTTCCCAAGTCCTTTCTTGCCGAGGAGGCCTTTTTCTTAACTTCCACATACACCGAGATTGCGCGAGAAGATGTACAAAATGGGCAGTAAAATATCCCCTTCGGGTCATAGATTTGATCTGAACCCAAACAGCTCTCGTGAATCATTACAGAGCAGGAACTACAAGACAGTAATTTTCCATCCTTTTTACATTTCTCACAGTGATTTAGCTCTGTCGAGTCAGGTGTAGCCAAAGAATCTTGACTGTGCGTACACTGAGAACTCAGAAATGTTTTTTTCTGTGTATCAATATCAGTCATCTCGTCATCAAAGCCATCACTATCACTAGGAACAACATCATTGCATTGTTCAGCTTCACCGACAGTTGAGACATTTTCGCGAGAATTTGGCTCAAGTTTATCCATGTCCTTGTCAGATGTTATGGACCCATGTAAATCTTTCCCACCACCTTCTGCATCCTCAGCCGCACGATCTTGCCTCTTTTCCCCATCAAGCTCGTCGTTTGGAGCTACAGTGCCAGAATCCCGAGCCTGCTTTTCACGAGGCAAAACTTCATCATTGACCATATGACCCTTCGATGAAGAAGTAGACTTGTTAGTATAATCTCCCGAAGGTCCCTTTTGCCCCGTAACCTCTTCATGAGTTTTTTCCCCTAAGCTGCACCTCTCTTCTTCGTTGCGTCTTTTAGTTGTTGCCGAGATTTCTTGGCTGTTAGCACTCTGAGGAAAGCAAGAAGGGTTCTTTTCTTCGACTTCACGAACATTCATGATATTTTCTGGAAGAATATTTCCGTCCACGACTTCATTAGTTTGTTTTACGGAATCAAAAACTTCCTTGTCACACTCTTTCGGTTCCTCAATGCTACGGTTTCGCTCCTGCTCCTCGTCAGATTTGTTATTTAGTTCAGTATCACAGTGAAGCACTTGCTTTTCACGAGGCAAAACTTCATCAATACCAACAAGCCCCTTCGATGCAGCAGAGTCGTTACTCTCAACTGGTCCAGTTAACCCCATTTCCAAACTGCACCCTTTTCCTTCACTTTGCTGTACGGATACTGTAACGTCTGCTAATTGTACACATAATTCATTACAAATGACGTCACAGTTTTGCTTCTTGAAAGATTTTACACGGGTTTTGCTAGTGACTTTTCTCTTCCTGCTAACTGGTACCACGTTTTCATCGGGCAATAAGTGACCATCATCATTATCATCCACGGGATGCCGAACTGTCAAACCACTTCGCTCGCGCAAAGATGAAAAACGACCAATATTTTCTGAGAGAATTGTGTCTTTCAACTGTTCAAAGCAGAAGGCAAGGGATAATTAGAACAAGCTAAAGCGTTAGTAAGATATATTTAGTAAGAGGTGAAAAAAGCTCCATTCACCCGTTCGAGAGCAGTTTTAGGCAAATTCGATCTTTTATGATCTACAAACGGCTGAAGATCCCACTTCGACATCTCCAATCCAGTAGGTTTCAGATGTGGTGAAGATCTCTGCCAATATTTTCACACGAGTTATCGGTATTAGCACTTCCACTTTAGTATATTGACTTGCTTTACAACGTGAATTCCAAAACTAAACGTGCGAATTACCTCACTCAGTATCCGTCGAAGGACATCTTCGCAGCAGTCGGATGGATCCAATCCAATCTTTTGACTCGAGGGAGAAGATACGGGATTCGCTAGATCGGAGAAACTCTCCAAAACTCTCAAGGACAGCATTTCTCTTGCATTTCTACCAAAATTGTCATTTATGTTTGGCGCCATTTTAAACAAACCTAAGACCGTAAATACAGAACTATCAATTCTCTCAACAAACAAAAATTAAAGCCAATGAGAAATATTTTTAATTAGAAATATACGGCACCGCCATGTATACCTAGCAATAGAGATAAATCTATTTGCTTCGAGCGTGCTAGCGTCTCGATGATCCAGTTCCATGGAGATGGTGATGTACGGGAATCCATTGAAGACGATATCTCGCTGCTCGTAAGTGGCTTCGTAAAATGCTGTAGGAAGACAAAAGTTGTAAGAAGATGACTGGAAAAATATGCAAGAGAAATATAAATGTTTGTTCAGGCAGTCAACAATATTAGCATGCAGCATCAAAACATCATCACAGTCATCAAATTATCACAGAATATAATTAAGATAGACAACACAAATTGAAACAAGTAAAATATTCACTTCATTGCATAACTGAAATAAGGGCAAAATTATAAAGGCAAAAATAATCATATCCAGATATGCAAGTGAGTACAAATTCAAAAAAGCACTTCCAGTAAGACAGTGCAGTAATTTAAAATTGTTCTAATTTCTATCAAGATCATGGTTCACCGGAACGCCGCTATAGCGGCCGGAACGGAGGCCGCTGCGACAAAGTTCCGGCATATAACGGCTGGGGTGTTCTAAAATGTAAAAAAAAAAAAAAAAAAAAAAAAAAAAAAAAAAAAAAGCGATTTATCAGACGGAATGGAAATATATGCGGCTCACGTGCACCGTGGCGGCGATTTACCGGACGGAACGGGCGGGTTAGAATGGGGTCGAACGGCTTCTGGCGGTGTTCATGGTGTAACTGTGTTGTTCTTCGTGGCGGCGGAAATGGATTAGGGTTCGTAACGCCGGCACTTTTATATTAGTTCTGATTTGTACTCCAATTTTCAAAATTTGAATTTTCTGCAAATTTTTCACCTTTTGCAAATTTAAAAGTTTTATAGGGATTGTTGTAATATTGATAACATTATTTTTTAGGGATTTTTGTGCGTAATTTTCTAATAACAGTAAAAACAAATTATTAAATTAAATAATTCCTATCAATAATAAAATATTAAACAAATTACATAGTTCCTAATAATAATAAAAAAAAAAATTAACATTAAATGTTCAAAAAATAAATAACTGGCAAAAATATTCTATAAACTATCGCCTCACTCTCCTCGGCGGCTGCACCTCATGATCGTTGTCGTCGTCGTCCTGGTCGATGTCAATATATCGGGCAGCGGGCTGCATAATATCTTCAAGGTCGGCACGTCAATCGGCAAACTGCTGCATCTAGTCCTGTCCAGTGCTCCTGGTGATCGGGTACAATGCACGTACTATCTGATAATAAGTCGATTGATCTGATGGCCTCACATTCTCTCGATGCAGTTGAGCCAGACCTACGTCGGGGTTGGTGATATTCAGATGAGTCCGATCGGTGTACCAATCCATGTAGTGCTCGTCGACTTCCCACCGTTGTCATGCCGTCTTGTATACGTTGGCACGAATGGAATGAGCCTGGACCATGTCCCACATAGCACCCTGAAATGGGTAGTTGACTTTGTACGTTACACCTCATTTCTGACCGCGTAAACATGGCTCCATCAATGGAATCAAGCCGCGCGGAATATCCTGAACCTACCCGAACTGTCGAACGCAACGATCAGGCATATACGGCTCTACGACCCACATGTACTGGATCGTGCCATGATACAGTGTACAAGGGATACTCACTTGTATATCCCGACCATACTGTAGCCACTCGACCTACACAGAAAAAAAAATACATAAATCAAAAAATTTCAAATTTAAAAAAACTATAAATACATAAATCGAAAATTCATATTTATAAAAAAAATATAAATACATAAATATAAAGAACTTACATCATCCGTTGTCATATTGTCGAGTAAATTTCAAATATGCTCGGTCGTGCCCGCTTTTGGCGGCGCGTTCCACCTCTTGCATCGAGGCTGAAACTCGCGATACCGCTCGCTCTCCTCCGGCGGCTGAAATCTCCGGAAATACTCGTATATCCAGCACTGCAATATTTTATTTAAATATATTTAGTGAAATAAGCAATAGAGAATATATTAATTTAAAAAAAATTGAAAAAAATAAGTACAAAAATGTATTAAAATTTACTTGAAGAATGGTGGTGCAACCCGCCAAGCTCCTCGATTGTGCTCGACTGCATATACCCAGCTCCCTGTATAGATTGACAAAACAGGCCGAACCCCACGAATACGTGACGACTTGATCAAGTACTGAATCCTCGAGCACGTGCATATACCAGTGCTTCACCCGATCACATGTCTTGTCGGGGAATAAAATCGATCCGAGAATAAATACCAGATATATCTGAACTTTGTGTATCATGGGCGTGTCGGGCATCAACAATTGTCCCTATATCATCCTCCATGTGGGGCCCCCATGCTCCAATGACTCGTCAATCTCCCCAAAATCGAGGTTCATAATCTCGGACAGTAAATACACGCAGTTTGTCCGCTCGATGTTCTCGTCGTACTTAGGCGCGACCACCAGTCCCTCCACATTGGCACCTAGTATCATCTGGACATCGTGAAGAGTGATAGTCATCTCTCCCCACGACATATGGAAGTTGTTCGTCTCCGGCTGCCACCACTCCACGAATGCAAACAACAGTGAATCATCTATGCACAGTAGGAAACAGCGGGGTAGGGGATACAAACCAGTCATCTGCAGAAAATGCTTGTCTGCAGTGACATCTATGTCTAACTGGGCCAGGGCATCTCCTATCTTCTCGTAGTTGAAATGGTTCAGGGAGTTAATACGGGACTCCACTCGTCCAATCGGACTTTTCTGCAATCATTTATTTAGAAAACATATTAGTTAATCAACTATTAAAATATTTTAATATAAGATACAAAAATTATAATATTAAAATTAAAACAAGTAATTAACTTACTTCTCCCCTCCAAATATATGCCGCTACGTGCGACTTGAAACTCGAAATCAACGACGGATCCCGCGAACCCCCGGGAAATGGACCATCTAGCACATACGGATTGACTCGACTATGACTTCGACCACCACGAGTTTCACGGCCCCGTGCTCGGCCTCCACGAGCTACAACCTCAGTCTCGTGAACGAGGTCCACTGCATCCTCCTCCTCCTCCATAGCATGGGAAGGCTCGACATCGGGATGTTCAACCGATGATCTGGCTTCACCAGCTCTCTCAGCCTCTCGCCTACGTCATGTAGACATAGTTATGCGCTCGCGCTCTTGATGCTCGGCCTCATCACCAACTGCTCGTATAATTGCCTTTGACTTGCCTTTGCCAGCCATCTATTAAATAAGACACTAAACACGTCAGTCTAAATAATAATAAATAAAACACATTTAAAAAAAAAACTGAAATTTTGCACTAATTTCGTGGAAAAAGATATGAAATTTATACTTAAATTTCGTGATTTTGTTCACGAAATACAAGCATAAATTTCGTATCTTTTTCCACGAAATTAGTGCAAAATTCCAGAAACACACAGTTTTTGTGCATAGTACTTACGAAAAAAAAGCTTACATTTCCTAAGTTTTCTCAAGAAATGCAAGCTTTTGTTTCGTGAATTTTTGCACGAAACGTAAAAGAAACAAAAGATTTTCATAATTTCGTGGAAAAAATCACGAAATTAGCCCTTTAATTTCGTGATTTTTTTTTCACGAAACGCATAATTATTTTCGAAAAGTTTCGAAGAGTTTCGAAGTACTTAAAACGTACAGATTTTCACGAAATTTGTTAATATACTACTATAAAACATTGGATTAACGAAATGGAGTTCGAGTTTTACCTTAAATCGTTGTCGGATTGCTCGTTTAATCCGCGAGAATTCGAAGGATGTTGGAGAGGGTTTGAGAGGATTTTGAATTTTTTTAAGAAAAGTTACAAATGAATCTAAAGTGCACTGTATGGCGGTAAAAGTTGCACTACGAATAGCATTTCAGTTTCTCGAATAAGCCCATTCCTTTAATATTTATTATAAATAAAGAAAAAATTCATGTAATGAGAAAATTACTTCCAACCCTTTATATCCAATTTTTAATTGTAACCCCAATTTAATCAGTTTTGACCACAAAAATTCAATTTTGACTTTTCTTTTTTAAAAAAAAAAATCAAATTTTTTTTTTCCGCCGGTTTCCTGCATTGACCGGCAGTCAACGCTTCAACTTTTTTTTTTTGTGTGTTTTTTCCGCCACCGGATTCCAGCGTTGACTTTTTTTTTTCTTTTTTTTTTCTAGTCTGATTTTTTTCCGCAGCCGGTCTCCGGCGTTGATTTTTTTTAGTGCTTCTTCTTTTTTTTACGCCCGCCACTAAACGTTGACCGTAATTATGCTCTCATTAACAGTAATTATACTGCCAGACAGTACATTAACGTAATTGTACTGTCGTTGACAATACATTTATGTAATTGTACTGCCGCTGACAGTACAATTAGAGTCAACGACGATATTATTATTATTTTTTGTTATTTTTTTTAATTTTGTTTGATTTGTTGACAAGTCAACGTAACTATATTACTGTCGTCGACAGTAAAATAACTGTAAACACAATAATATTACTGTCAACTACATCAATATTATTATTTTTTTGGGTTTTTTGTTTTGTTTGAGTTATTCACGGAGTAACATAATAATATTATTGTTTATTATTGTAATATTACTGTAAGCACAATAATATCTCTGTGGTTGAACGGTAAAATTACTGTTGCTATAATAATATTACTATCACTCACAGTAATATTAATTATTTTGGCTTTTTATTATGTTTACCTTTGTTGCACGGTCAACATATTAATATTACTCTATTACACAATAATAATGACTTTTATTGTGTGAATACTTAATATTATTGTGGTACATATTAATATAGCAATATTACTGTGTTAAACTGTAGTATAGTTAATTTTACTGCATTTAACAGTAATATATTTAATATTACTGTCAATTACAACAATCTTGCTGTTTAAACGGGGGGCAAAAAGATGTTAAAGAAAAAAAATTCAAAAAAAAAAAAACCCGAAAAATTCAAGGCCGGAAACCGGTGACGGAAAAATCAGGAAGAAAAAAAAATATCGAAAAAGTCAACGCCGAAAACCGCCGAAAAAATCAGGAAGGAAAAAAAACGCCGGAGATCGACGGTGACGGACAAAATTGTCCACAAAAATATGTTTTAGGTCAAAATTGAATAATTTGTGAAATTTGGGGTCAAATTGATGTTATATTAAATTAAATGATGAAATTAGAGCATATTAAAGTATGACGGGCTATTTTAGTTTTTTACAAACCTCTGAACCATGTGTAAACTTTTTTGTAAAAGAATTTATTGTATGAACCTCTTTATGAGTAAGTACCCATTGATGGACTTATTTGTAAGGTGCCCAATAAATTTCAATTTATTCAGAAATGAATACGTCTTTCAGGATATTCAAAAGGGGAGGCCTAAAACAAATACGGTTTTTTTTTCTCACAGCAATACCATCAACAGAAAAAATAAAAAATAAATAGGTAACGGTATTTGTTTTAGCCGCTTCCTATTCAAAACTTATCTATAAACATGGTATTTCGGTTAATAATTCTGCTTGTGCAAAAATGTACCTTTTATTAAGTAAGTTGAATTCAACGTGACCTCATGTTTAGTGGACATATACAATTAGGGTTTTTCGCAAAAACCACCCCTGCGTTATCTCTAATTGCTGTAAAATCACCTGTGATAAAATTATTAGCAAATACCCCCTATGAAATTTAGTCAAGGTCACAAAACCCCCTGACAGCTTTTCGTGTAGCGCACGCGCAAATTATGCGAATGGTTGTGTATTTTGCGTCAAAAAATACCCTTAAAAGTCAAAAATACCCTTAAATTCATCAAAGAACCGAACGACGTTGTTTTATATCCTCTTCCCCATATATTGGGGTTTTGCTCGTCTTCTTCCCCAATTTCTTCTGTTCATATTCTGCAATTCCCAACAAATTAGAGAAATAATGTCTTCTCACACCTCAAGCAACGCGACGACGAGAAAAGAATGCAAGCCATATATGGATCTGAGGTATCCATTTAACCCATTTTATTTCTGCAATTTGAAATCTTGTATAAGGGTGGTCGAAACTGCAACAAAACCATCAAAAGGAAGATTGTATTATTCTTGTCAGTTTCGTCGATGCCAATTTTTTCCGTTGGTGTGACCCGTATCGAGCAACTTGGGAACTCATTGGGGTGACTGTACAATATCCAGGTTGGGAATATGCTGAGCAAGCTTTGCCAGATGATATCGAAGAGCTAGATGAAGTTATTTCTAAAGCTAGCGTCGAAGAGAAAAAAGAAAACCATCGGCATGATCGAATCTTGTTGAAAATCTCATGGGTTATATGCGTAGCATTGTTCGCCATTGTTCTGGTGTTGTTAATGAAGATTTGAAACCTTTAATTAATTTAATATATTTTATTCAATGCAAGATATAATGTAGTGTTGTTGTTTATCAATGTAATATTGACAGTGTTATTTATTCAAGTATTATTGAGAGTTTGAGATGTTATTTGTTCATTATTTGTTCAACTTTGCAATGGTAAAATTCTGTAAAATTTTCTAATTTTCCAGTATTTGGTTACCAAATTAGCAAATAACCCCACATATAAACAAATATCAGCAACCACCCCCCTATGATTTGATATTAATTAGCAAATACCCCCCTATGTTAATGAAAATTGGCAAGTATCTCCACTGTTTTTTCAATTTCCCTGTATTTGCCAGCAACAACCAATTCATATATCAACAATAACCAACAAGCAACATCTAAAAATAAACAATAACAACAACCAATCCATAAAAAAAATCAAAATATCTCAAACAAACAACAATATTTTTCAGAAACAGTCAATAACAAAAAAATAATGTTCAATAGACATTACAGGCTGTTACAATTGCACGTTCAATAGATAGCCAACATTTCGTCAAACCATCACAGACTGTTAAGATTGCATCAAAAACCCAAAAAAACCAGCAAAAGTCATCAAGAAACATGTTCAACTTTCAACACATGTAAGTCAAACTTTCCAAATGCGTTTTTTCTTGGCAGCCTCCCTAATATTATGAAGGACTTCGGATATTTGAGGCTTTCTTTTGCGCAGAGGAGGGTTGCTAGAATTTGGAACATTTGGAGGAACATTAGCTGTTGCCATTGGAGGAACAATTGCTTGTGAAGTTGGAGGAACCGTTGGTACAACAGCAAGCACTCTTTGTGTTTGATTTGTTGCGCGGTTTTTTGATTTTCTTACTTCTTCCTAGTAAACCCTCATTTTTTCTTCCCACATATACCTACAAATGTAACCTATGAATTAGAAAAATAAATGGGGCAGAAAGAGCATAAAGATAAAACAATTTTTAATGTTTCTAACCCTTTCTGGTGCAGCAGCAGGTGCAACAAAGCTAGATTGATCTTGAATGGAAGAACTTGGTTGAGTAGAAGATGGTGCAACAGAGCTGGAAACATTTGACCTTGGTGTAGAAGAGTTTGTTTGAACAGATGTTGGTGCAAGAGAGGTTGATGGTCCTTGCCTGGAAGATGGAGGAGCACCTTGAGAATTTTGAACTTCCTCATTTGCGGGGTTTCCCTATCACAGACAAATAAACCAACAAATAACTTATAATAATGCTTAAAATCCTTTAAAAAGATTCAAGTAATTAAAAGGAAAAAAAAATATTAAAGCTACAAGTACCTTGTAAAGTTTAGACCTTGAATTTGTAGGATTTTTACACGATGCCTTATTATGGCCTAGTTGTAGGCAGTTTTTACAAGTATGTGTGAGACCCTTTCTGTAAGAAGTGGTGTGAAGTTCATCTGGACCTCTTCTTCTCATTCCCTTAGGTCTCCCAGCTTTCTTGTTCAATTTTGGGGCTGCAAGTGGCTCAAAAGAGGTCTTGATGTAGTCTTTTGGTCCAGGGACTGCATGTATCATATATGCATAAACCTTCAAGTATGTATCTTTTTTATACCACGAGTCCACATAGTCCTCAACTCTATACCTCCTATCTACAATGCAAGCCCATGCATGATGACAAGGATACCCATTTAATTGAAACAGTCCACATGTGCATGTTTAGGTAGCTAGGTCCACGACATATCTGTCATTATGAATATCCACTTCAAATTCTTCTTGTCCATGCCATCTTGGAAAACAATTTCTTGCAAGTTGTTGAGACTTGTTGATCTTTTTCAAGATATTAGGACAGATAGACCCTTCATACTTTTCCATTCCAGCCTTTTTCGTTTGAATTTTGCTTGTCAATCTACTTCTGATCCACTCAAACATGCTAATGATAGGCTTCTCTCTAACCTCAAGGATGTAGCTATTGAAGGATTCACACAGATTGTTTACTAATACATCTGTCTTGCAGCTTCTTGAGAAATAAGATCTGTCCCAATGTCATGGAGGAATTTTTCTTAGAGTAAAAAGCAGTTTGCCCCCTAAATTATGACTCGTTTTGCGCTTTGCCCTTCAAACTCATTCTTGTTGCCTGTGGAAGCAGCTCTCCAAAACATTGTTTTCAGCTCCAAAGCTGGCCATTTTTGCTTGAAATTCTGGTAGATGTGCCTCACACAAAACATGTGATCACAACCAAGGGCAACATCTTTAATAGCTTCAAGAAGACCTTTTTGCCTGTCAGAAATGAAGGTCCATTTCCTTTCTTCAACACCTCCAATTTTTTCTAGCAACTCACCAAAAACCATGTCCAAGATTCTCTATTCTCAACTGGAACCACAACTAGAGAAATTGGGAAAAGGTTATCATTCCCATCCCTCCCAACATCACAAAGGAGCTGCCCTCCATGTGGTGTTTTCAAAAAACAGTCATCTAATCCAATTAGTGGCCTTCATCCTGCAAGAAATCCCAACCTCATTGGTGGAAGGCTGAAATACATCCCCTCAAAGATTGGAGGGTCTGAATAAAGAATCTTTCTCAGCAATAACTTAGCACCAGGATTTCTAGCTCTAACAGTTTCACAGTAATCCCACGGGAGACTGTATTCTTGAGCATCTTGTCCCCTTATTTTGTTGGGTGCATTTTTTTTTGCCCTCAAAGTCTTCCAATAGCCAGCTTCTACAACCACCTTTCTCATCACTGAGTTTCCATTTTTGTTTATTTCAACATCTGGATTGTCTTTAATGGAGTCTCTCATTCTCCTTCCAATATATTTTGCACTAGCATGCTTGTTAATTCTTTTCCTTGAACAAGTGTGTTCTCTAGTTAGTTTCTTGATCTGCAATAAATAAATTAAAAATACTAAGTTAAAAAATAATACATAATAGATAAGTACGTAAACATTACAAAAAAAAACACAAACCAAGAAACCATAATATAAAATAGAATAGTACACAAAAAATATAATATTTAAATACCTGAAATATTGGACCACCTTGTACAGGAGATGCATGGATTCTCCAACTACGTCTTTTTTCTTTGCATTCTGCAGTTACCCTTTTCCTTTCATTTTTCAAAAATTCAATTTCATACCCATTTCTCACTAACCAATATGTGAGAGCCTCTCTAAATGCATCAACATTTGAAAATTTCATCAACTCTTCTAAATTTTTATTCTGCATACTCTGTCCTTCACTGAATATAGGGCATTTGGCTTTAGTTGAGTCATTCAGATTCTCAATAGTATCATCATCTTCTGCCTCACTGTACCATTGGATTGTAGATGGCTGCACTGCACATTTCTGCAACCTTCTAGCTGGTCTTTTGGATTTCTCGCCCATTCTTTTCAACTTCTTGATCAAGTCTTGCTCACTGAACTGTCTATTTTAAAAAATGTCATCATCTGAAGACCCCTCAATGTCTTCTAACTCTTCACTTGGAGCATCAGAATGTACATCAACATCATCTGAACAATCTTCGGGCTGAATGTAGTCACCATCATCTGAATCATCATCCTCAGAAAAGACCACATCATCATTTCTGGTCTCTTCATTTCTTGGTTCTTCAGTTGGTTGTTGTTCATTTCTTGGTACTTCAGCAAACAAATCTTCAGGTGTTGGTTCTTCAGTGGTTAGGAATTCAGCAAAAATCTCTTCAAGTGTTGGTTCTTCAGGCTGTGCTTCTTCAGTTGTTGCTTCTTCATGATGTAGTTCTTCACTTGTTGGTTCTTCAGGTTGTACTTCTTCACTAGTTGGTTCTTCAGGCTGTACTTCTTCAGTTGTTGGTTCTCCAGGCTGTACTTCTTCAGCTGATGGTTCTTCAGGTTGTGATTCTTCATTTGTTGGTTTCTCATGCTGAGGTTGTTCATTTATTGGTTCTTCAGGCTGAGGTTGTGCAGTTGTTGAGTCTTCATCAACTGTATCTTCATCACCATTCCGCAAAAAAAGAATTTCTTCTTTCTTTTTAATTACATTCCCATCCTTATCAATTGCAATGATTGGCTCTATGTCTACATCTTCATGAACATTCTGTTAGGATAGTAAACTAAAAGTCTCGCTTTTAGCTACATAATTTTATTATTGAATTAATAAAATTGTATATTATCATTTTATGAGAATCTGCACTAGGGTATTCAATGCATTTAATCGATTGTTTGTCAATTAATTAAAAGCATAAGTCTAATATTCTAATAGTATTCGAGATGGTGTGCTACGGCGCACATAAAGATCATTTCGAAAGTTCGTTTAGAATATAAAAATAAACGTTCAAAATCTAGATGGAAATGGACTAACCATTGGTAAAAGATTGTAGCACAATATTTAAGTGATTGGTCTTGATCACAGTAAACAGAGAATAACTTTCTTAGTTATTGTTTTGACTTATTGTGCTAGCATACCCGGCATGTGTTGAACCGGACAAAGTGAAAATTTTGTTTCATCACTGCTCATAAATGAAACTGTATTATTTCTAGTTGACTATAAATTACTTACTCTCTTAATTCCTAGATAATTAACGTACTTATTTAATTGATGATCTCTACTTTGATGTCACAATGGGAGATATTCCTATATTGAGTCAAATGGCCCCCGGTGCGTTGGGTAGAGACATTAAGAATTAATAGGTGAAAATTAATTATCGAAAGAAATCCACATCTCTCAAATATGGGATTGATAATAACCCTTGAGTAGCTTATAAGATTTGTTTATGCCAAGTCCTGGCCAGGTGGATTTCGTATCCGGCATACTCAAATAAGTTAAGCGGGTAAGACTCATGAAAAGAAACCATTTAATTTATTTAGCAGTGAATAAATTATTTGGTGGTTATAAGATATCTTAATGTGGGGAGAATCTAAGTAATGATCGATCGGAGCTCGAATGTAATATTTGAGAATATAAACGGGAGTTCAATAATTATTTGGTAGTGGAAAATAAATAATTATTTAATGATTAATTAAATGAATTCTTTTGAGAGTTTGGATTTAATTAATTATTAGTTGCCCTATTTATATTTTCTCCTTTAGTCCCTATTGTAGCCCGTTGGATTTTCTAATTAATCGAGAAAATAAAGTTCAACCAATATTATATCTTGGAATTAATATAGCCGAAAATTAAGTCCCCATTGGATTGCAATTTTCGACTATATAGAGTTATAGAAGGAGTGGGATTTGTTTCCATGTAATCCTCTCTATGTGGGACTCTAATTCCTTGTGCTATATATAATAGATATTAGGTTGATGAGAGATAAGTTTTTTGGCTACACGCCTATTTCACGTTGGAAGAGAAATATTTTTTCTCCTCTTATTTTCTCTATAAATTTCTTGATTATAGGTTTAGATTTCTTCAAGTACAAGTCCACCCTTGTAGAAGAATTATTAATTCGGGATATACAATAGAAGACTATAGGTTTTTAGAGCAAACATTTATTCCCGAATTTTCTGAGCAGTCCTGCGAAGAAATTCACCATAAATCAACCGTTAGCCGGATAGGCTCGAAATTTATACAGTAGCTTCCATACCCTTAGGTATACAATCCGTTCGAAGGGTTTCTTGATCGGATCAACGGTCACAGAGATATCGGTGAAGGAAGAGGACAGGAAATTTCTGGACAACAGCTTTTACGAAGGTTGAAGGCTTGACGTGGATCCTCGTTCGTGCGCCGAAGATAGAAACGAATCTGCTCGCGAAAACTGTAAGTTGCTAGATTAGATTTATTCCACTTTAAACGAATCTAATCAAAGCATGTTAATAAAATTAAAACCGGCTAATCTAGAACCTTTTGCGAATTTTCATTGAATCCTGGGCTTCACATCCCAACACATTCACCAACCATGCAATACTTACATCATCTATAATGTACTTGAGCCCATGTTCAAGTGATTGCCCAGGGTACAAGAAGTAAAAGTTGACATTCATGCCCAGGGTACAAGAAATAAAAGTTGACATTCATTTTTTTACCTCCACATGCTTTGTACATATCATACTGTAACTGCCTGTTCAAGTAGTCCAAGCAAATATTTCCAGCCACTAACTACATTTCTCCCTCCAACATAACACAATTCAAGATTATATACGAAAACCCCATCCAACCATATAGATACTTTGCACAACAGGTTCATCTGCATAAATAATAAAGCTTTAAGTTAAAAAACTCTGCAATAGTTAAAAACAAAAAAAACAAAAAAAAAAAAACCCTAAAAATCTCAACAGTAAAAAAAGAAATGCAGACAATGTCTGGACAAAAATCATAAACAAAAATTTGAATAAAAAATTTAAAAAATTGAAACCCCAAAAAAATAAGACCCCACATGTCCCTTGAAGATATAGACAAGATATACCCTACATAAAATAATAATATCAAAAAATGGACCACTAATCCACAATCCCCAAAAGATCCAGACAATGTATAGACAACAACCCACATTCTCGAAAAAATTACATAAAGTTTTGACTCCAACCTACAACTTTCCCAAAAAAAAACCCTACTATTTTAATACAAATGTCTGGACTACAACCCACAACTCCCAAAAAACTTCCTACCTCTTTAATCGAACTTTCACAGTCGTCTTCACGTCTTTCTTCGAGAATCTTTAAATAGAAGGCATTTGGGAGAGTATTTCGATCGAAATTGAGTTTGGAGTTTAGGGTTTTTTTTTCTCTTCGATTTGGGATTGAATTTGGGAGAGAAACATATGGATATTTTTTGTTTTGAGAACACGTAGCAGGGGTTTTGAGTTTTGGGGTTTTCTTTTCTTATTTTTTTATATTAGGGGTAATATAGTCATTTTACTTTAGTCAACAGCCAAATGATGAATAGGTGGCGGTGTGCAATGTCAAACACAATATAGGGGACTCTGTGCTAATATTTATAACATAGGGGTATTCGCCAATTAGAAATAACACAGGGGGTCATTGCTATTAGCTCTATACAATTACATAGTTGAATAGTGAAACTCTTGATGTGGAAGAAACATGCATTTCTTCAGAAGAGAGATCGATGTCATATGAATTTGAGTTAAGTAATCGACGCTCTGTGTTGAGAAAATTTATCCTGAAAAACGATGAATTGGTATCTAATAATAAATATTTACCATTTTTCAAAACATTATAAACTTTCATCTGATTTTAATGTATTTATTTTCTTCTCTATTCGAGATAGAATTTATCAAAAATGTATGTTTTTTTTAATATGGAACAAAAATATATTGCAGACATCCGCACCCTAAAACTACGATATCTATAGTTTATAATTAATGATATCTAACATAAAGTATTAACATAAATATTTATAATGCAATAATAGATGATTTTATAGTTTATACAAAAATAATATCTTCTATATTAGTCAACTCATCAATTGATTAATTATCAAAAAAAAAAAAAGAATTAACTCACCAATTGATTGAAACCAAAAAAATGATTCAACCAAGTACAAACTATGTTTCGAGCAACTTTAACAAATAATTACACAGAAATAGATACTAACTGAAAGTATTAAACGCCGGACACTGATACTGTATCAAATAAGAGAGTATGATTATAAAATTACCATACATCTTTGATCGTAATTCTTGAAGTCCAAAGTCACTCAACTTTTCTCTAACTCCTTAATAGTACTTGTACCAAAAGGTGAAGTATATATTATTGATGATGCTAAAAATAGATCACCTTAGATAGTTGAGATCGAGGGAGCTGGGAGAGCAAAGTGGATCACTGCTCACGTGCTAGATGGCCCTGAGATACCTGCGAACAAAGAACACGTGAACTAGGCCGGGGGTTGATCCGGCGGAAACCCCTCCGACGCTCAAGTCAGACGTGCGGATTGTGGAAATTGTTCAGAGAATACGTATTGTAGTATTATTTAAATAATAGGGCGTACCTTTAGCAAATGAATTATATCGTTACTTATACCTTAGATGAGATCGTTGGACCCAAACCTTATTTGAAGGTGATTGGGTCTCGGTGATATTGGTCTTCAATATTGGGCTCGTGGCCCAGTAGGTAAATAAATTGTAAGTTCATTGGATTGACCCAATTAGGCATATCAATTATGGTGGCTCAACGGCTCGTTAGGGTAGTGGATCCGGACTTGATGCCCATCGGCCACAAAGAACCAACCCTCATTGGAGTTGAAATTCCAACATTGTGGCTGGCAGGATTCGATCCTAGAGGCTTGTATCAACTTACCACCACGGAAACAGTTGAGCCATACCCATGCGGGCATCCTTAATAGTACTTTTATATATGGAAGTTGCATAATTATTTGAGTTCCACTTGCATGTTATTGCAGATTTTCCAAAATATTTAGCTAATAAATAATGCTAGTACATAAAAAAGCTAATATTACTTGCCTATAATTTTTTTACAATTACTCTCCTTTAATAGAATTTATTCCTGGTCTCTTTTGGCAGTGGATATAACAGGGTTAACCTGTAGAAATGCAAACTAAAAATGCCAAAACCAACACAAAAATTTGACATTTCTATAGGATTATATCATGCATGCAATTATAATTGCAATTACGCAATAAAGAAAATAATAGTACATTTTACTAATAAAGATTAATCTTGTTTCTTTAAGATCTATCTTGTCTATGGTATCCATGACCAGTTGTTTTTTAACAAAAATGTCATAGTGAACAAATTATTTTAGATCTTATTCCAATAAATTGAGCCATTGACATCCACTATTTTAAGCATCGATTTATAAGAAGACAATGTAAACAAACTTACTTCTTCTTCATTGAGCAAATGGAGATATTTTCTATGGTCATTATTTTACATTGCTATGTAGTAGGATTTGTTGAACTGCACAAATAATACGTAGGGTTTGTTGGGGATTATTTTCTTAATGATTGATTAAAAGGATGGGATTTATAAATATTTTAAGTACTATGATAATCTACTGGAAGACTATTGGGGATTTGCAGGAAATCTGGGATTCATTAGAGATGCATGATTTTATTTCTTGTGAGAAAGATCCACGCATTTTTAGAGTTAATAGCAAATATCACCCCTATGAAATCTCTAATTGTTAAATATCCCTGTCAAAAACAAATTCACTCATATAATAATACTTTTCGAAGCTCACCACACTCATTACTATTTTAATGGTTGACTGAAGGTAAAAAGACAAGTATACCCCAATTGAGGGTGCCCCATTTCGCGGCGGAGGTGCAGCGGTGGGCGGCGGAGGGCCAAAAATTAGACCGACTGGGGCGGCGAAAATGGAAGCCCAGAAAGAGATTGTGATGGAGTAATTTTGCGACGGTCAAGAGGGAGTTTTCTTACACCATCTTCATCTTGCGGCCGGTAGCGGTAATTGTTGGTGGTGACTGGTACATGTTGGGGACGATGAAGAATGAAGAAGAGGGAGGGGAAAGGGGGTTGGGGACATTTTTGATATTTCACAATCGAGAATTAAGAAAAAATTCACAGTAGGAGCGCGTGAGAGCGACATGATTTGCTCTAAAGGCTCTCAATGCCTTGACTTTGTTTACACTGGAGGTATGTGCAATTTTTTTTTTTTTGCAGGGAGGTATTCGACAATTAGAGATTTTATAGGAGCGGTATCTGCAATTAACCCCGTATTTTTAGTTCAAATAAAAAAATCCCAAAACCAATATACTGTGGGCTAGAATATTCAATTTTTATTTTCTTGCAAAAATATATTGAAGAATATTCAATATGATCTGTTTTGTTTATTAAATTATCTAAGTTTTAGTCCCTTTCAATTTTTTTTGAAAATATATTGGTGAATAATTTGAAAAAAGTTAGATAATAATATGAGAAAGAAATTAATGTTTCTTCTACAAAATAATTATTTTCGGAAGAATGACTTTTTTTCTTCGAAAATGGGTCAAACATAGCCATAGTTTTTGTATAAATCTTGCAGTCAATTTATCGGCCGGATTTTTTGTTTTTGTTTTATTTTTTGTTTTCTTGTTTTTTTAGAAAGGATATAGACGGATACCAATAAGTTAGGGCAGCCAGAACCCTCCTATAATTGAATAAAATAAAACAATAATTATTAAATAAAATATGTACAATAATAAATTTTTATGAAGTGACAAATTTAACCATCAAATGAGCGAGAGAAAAAAACCCTATAATTTACCAGGATCAACCTTACTTGTCACGTTTGAAGAAAATTATTATAAGCCTAAACAGGATGTCTAAACAATATTAATGTATTCATGGATTGAAGGATTGGGGTTCTTTGGCAATGTAAGGGGAAAAAAATACTGTAACAGAAAATTATGCCATACAAAAAATTAAAGAAAAATGAATATCAACTCACTAGACTTGTAATGAAATGGCTTATCTTCGCACACACGAATTACCGAAATCTAAGGAGGGGTTGGAGGAGAAGTGTGTGGGAGGGATGCTCCCACACCATTGATTCCCACCATTCTTTCTCTCTTTGGAGTATGTTGATCTCTCTCAGAGATGGTGGAGCAGAATAATACGTTTGTCCATCGTCCACGACAGGAAAATACAACGGCACTTCGTTTAATAATGGACATCCCCTCAAAGTAATTTCCTCAATGTTAATGCATTTGATTGTTGCCTTGCATATGCTCTTCAGTTTTGGTAACTTATATAGCCATATCTTCTTTAGTTTGGGGAAAGAGTGATATATATGAGATCTACCGTTGAGGATAGACGGCACGATATTATTCATATGTCCTTCTTCTTCGTCTTCTTCTTCTTCTTTTTCACTTGATCTTGTGACGATCTCTTCTATCTCTACACAGTTCTCAATCGAGAGTTGTTCAAGGTTTGAGAGTTGCGACGCTGATACTCCCAGCTTCTTCATCTTGTTACATCCTACGACGCTCAACTTCTTAAGATACGAAAATATAGCCTGCGAGGGAACAACATCACCTATTGCGTGCTCATGATTTCTCGTGATGCACTCTATTCCTTCGCACCATTTAATTTCCAATGTTTGAATGGATTTGGGATTGTCTAATAATGGAAAATCGTCCACTAAGCATCCGCTTACGCACTCACAACACACAAATTCTAGGTGTTGGATGTCGCGTGCCAACATAGTCATGCTTCTCTCTTCTTCTTTATTAAGGTCGATTTTGTACAAAACCACTTTAGTATAATCCACCCACTTTACGTTGGTAGTTTTATAGGCGGCTTGCTTTCCCACAAAGATGGAATAGAAAACACCAACCTCCTTCCTTTGTTGAGATTGAATAAATCGATTAAAATCACACCTACTCTTTACTCGCCCACTGAACTCTTCCAGCTCATCCAACCTCTCCAATTCATCTAACGGTGCTTCTATTTTATCCGGAATATGGAGACGCTGAAGATACGGAAAATTGAGTAAGATACCTTTTGGTAACATCTCCATTTCAAATGCTCCCCCCATTAACAACCACTTGAGATTGACGAGTTTCTCGACACCTGGAGGCAATTCCCTTATCCTTGTCCATGAGAGGTCCAATTGCTTTAGTGCTTTCATCTTTCCCAAGTACGGCACGTTCACAAGATTTGAACAACCTTCGAGGATCAAGGCCTTCATAGTCTCCAAGCCGGACAAAGAATTTGGCAACTCATTAATACCGGTATGAGACAAATCGAGAGTGCTCAGGTTGTCCATTCGCGAAAAGAATGATTCTGGAATGACCTGCAAGTTTTGATTCCAATCCAAACGCAATGTAGACATGTTAGCGCAATTTGGAGATATACCATCTGGAATTTCCACTATGTTATTTCTCATCAAGGACACCTTGTCAAGATCATTCGTCCATTTTCTTTCATTTGGAATTCTTTTCAACGATTTGTACCCAACTTTCACCATACTCTTACCTTCGGTAATCCTCAACGCCATAGCTCTTACTAGATCATGCATTTTCACGCAATCTTCATCTTCATAATCACAAGTCCTTTCCAGCAAGCAGACGTTCACTAATTTATTAAGTATCGAATGGCCCTTGTCGACTTGCTCCTTCACGCGCTTTCTTTGACCCACTAACTCCTCTAAGATGAACCTTCCAATTAATTCTTTTCTTTCGATCCTATAGTCTTCTGGATACAAAGAGCAATACAGGAAACATAGTTGTAACTCTGTGTACCAAGTGCTTTTTTCTTGCCTTATATGACCTGGATCCAATCTATCGAAACTGTATTTAAGTACTTTGAAAACCTTATCTTCCATCTCATGTTGCCCCATAACAGATTCCTTTAATTCGACCAATGCATCTCTCCACACACGAACATCGGTCTCGCCCCTCATGCCACCAGCTACGGTGATGATCCCTAACGGCAAACCGTCACACACTTCCGCCATAGACTTGGCAACATGTTGTATTGGATGACTAAGTGCCGTCTCTTGTCCAAGAGTTTCTCTAAATAGCTCCCACGCTTCATCCTCACTCAGAATTTTTACTTCAATCACTTCTCTGCAACCAATGCGCCGACAAACTTCCAATGAACGAGTTGTTATCATCAATCTACCACCCTCCACACCAAGTGGATCTCCCAACTTTTCCAAATCAATATTTCCCCATACATCATCTAATATCATAAAAAAGTTCCTTCTTTGAGACAACGCTCCATACAAACTCGACGCTCTCTTGTCTTCGCTATCCTCATCTGAAAGAAGTATATCTAAAGAACGAGCTATTTCGTCTTGCAACTTGCTTATGTTCCTAACATGAGACACTGTAACCCAAACAACACTGTCTTGCATTTCTCTCACAAGTTTGTTATGGATGTGCTTTGTCAAAGTCGTCTTCCCCACACCACCCATACCGTAAACCCCAATGCTCTTCACTTCATCATTTGCCAAACGTTCCCAAATTATTTCGACGTTTTTCTCAAATGCTTTGCCAATCAGCCTCTTGGTAAGCAATTCCTGCCCTCTTTTCCCATCAACTACATCAAGTAGAAGCTCGCCGAAATTCTGACTCCGGTCAAGAAGCTCAACTACTCTTTGATTGAGTTTTGCTTCCCGATCTCCGGTTCTGACCCTACTAAAATATCCTTGTGATTGTACTTGATTCTCCAATTCAAGAAACTCATCTTCAATCATTTTTACATTTGTTAACCAATTCTCAACTTCTCTTTTTCTTTTCTTCTTACCAGAAAGCTCGGCATTCTTCACTTGGTTCGTGACATCAAATTCTCGATCACTCAATGTCTTTAAGTTTCTTTGCAGAGTTTCAAAAGTGGAGTGGAAGTTCAACCTGTCCCGTACTTTGTCTAGTCCATATTCTACCAACTTGTCCATTTTTAACCACTTCTTATAATTCCCTGCACAAAACGTCATTGCAACAAAATTCTTCTAAAAAAAATAACAGGAAAAAATGAAAACAAGAAAAAAGGAAAAACCACTCAAAAAAGGTAAAAGATTATTGCAACAAATTAAGATACTAAAAGGAATTAAGTAATATTTAAAATGGAGAACTCAGATAGTCTTTAGTGAAGTTAGATTAACAAGACATTTCGGTATTATATTTCTTATGTGCAAAAAAATTATTGTGTTATTGTTTAAAAAAAGTTTATTCTTCTATTATTCATTTTAAAAAACAGTTTAAAAATAGATATAAGATTTAATATTCTTTTTTATTCAAACAAAAAATATTACATGCTTCTCTAACATTTCCTATACATAATTTTTTTTAATCTAGACATACATTAAAAATTTGGGTTTTTTGCAAAAACCACCCCTGTATAATCTCAAATTGCCGAAAAAACACCCGTGTTAAAAAAATTAGCACATAACCCCCTGTGAAAATTAGTCAAAGCCAAAAAGGACCCTCCGAGCTCAATGTGTGATACACTCGCCGTTTGTGCGACTGGGAGTCTGATTTTTGACCTAAAAAGACCAAAATACCCCTAACTCATCATTTTCGAAAATTACAAATTTATCCCGGATTTTTCACATGCCTGAAATGAAGTTTTTAGAATTTTCGATTCAGCCCCTAATAATTTCAAAAAAGCCCTCTCTCCAAATTGAATAGGACCAAATTGCAATTTTCATAATTTCTTAAAACCTAATCAGCTTCCTCTCCCTCTCTCCAGAATTCCAGCCCGTTTGCAAAAGAAGGAAAAACAAAAAAAAAATTGCTTTCTCCATCGAAACCCAGCGGAAAACGAAGGCACTTCACATTGAAGAATTGACAGATGAGAATTGGAAGAATTGCCCGTCCCTTCTCCGTTTCTCTAATGGTGGATTTGAATTAAAAACTTTTTGAAGTAATTGTTTGAAGTGGGGCGGCGGGTGTGTTGGCAGTGGTGGTGCGGCGGTGGAGGGTTGGGGGAGCAAGATGATGCCATGAGTTGACTGCCCTCTGATAAATTTTTTGTTCTTCTTTCTTTCTTTTTTTTCATTTTTTTTAATTATTTTATTTTATGCATTTTATTTATTTAAAATTGAAATATTATTAAATATTATTAGGGTTAGTTTAGTAATTTCATATAACTTAGCAGCTAATTTTAGAAAAAGGGGCGAAGTTCTTTGTCAAACAAAATATAGGGGGGTATTTGCTAATTTTTATAACACAAGGACTTTTTTGGCTATTCAAGATTACACAGGGGCTTATGTGCAATTAGCTCTAAAAATTTCAATCTTCTATTTATGAGGGTTTTATTAATAAATAATTTATTTATATTATGTCATTAAGCATAATATGGCAAAAAAAAAAAAAAAATTCGGGGCGTTGCTCCCGAACTCCTATATTATTAATCATACAACTTATATTATCGACCTCAAATGTCGGACCAGCCCTGCATATGGTCATTCCATTTTGTGGTAGAGTTTTGGTACGGTCACAAAGAAAAAATATGTTTTTCTTAGGTGAAATTTTTAAAAGTTTTGAATTGATCGTGTAAATTAAAATTATTTGTACACGTCAATATAAAGTGTAACGCTACATACTTTAGGCCATGAAAAAAATCAAATTAGTCAACAATAAATTTCAAAATAAGGACCGATGTTTTAAAAAAAAATACAACATGAAGAGCTTCTTGCTAATTTTTTTAATACAAGGAGTTTTTGGGCTATTAGAATTAACACAGGAAGGTCTGTGCTATTAGCTCGAAATAATAATTACTGGGAATTTTCGCAAATATTAATTACGATTTTCGAGTTGAGTCACGAAAGGGAAAGGGAGAGAAATTTGATTCACCTGAAGTTTGTTGAATTAAACCCTTTATGGCTTCAGATCTGTAACTGCATAATTACAAGAAAAATAAAAAGATATTATAACAATTCTTTTGTTAACAAAAAATTGTATAGCAAAATACATATTAATAAAACACTAAAAAGGGAAATTAAATCACCTGAAATGGAAGCTTATTAGCTGAACAAAATGAAGAAAGAAAAAATTGTGGAGCAGTGAGAGGCGATCTGAGGTAGTATTTGAGTGGCTGAAAGTATGCATTGACTGATTATATTTATGGTTATTATGGTCAACTATATAAACCCACCTTGCCCAAGATTTCGTACAAACTAAGCATCAAAAAGTCAATACTGTAGTTTTAATTAAAATAACAATTTGTCTTTTAATTTAATTTTACTTTAGAGTAGTACACCATGCAGTGGGGAAGCAAGCCGGTGTAAGGCCAAACGCGGCCATGCCCGCCTAAAATTTTAATTTTTTACTAGTATATATATATATATATATATATATATATATATATATATATATATATATATATATATATATATATATATATATATAGGGTTGTGTGTTAGTTGGTTTGGTTTAAAAACCAACCATAAAACCAACACAATCCATTCAATCAACTTTGGTAAATAATGGAAATTGTTAACGACCCAATTGACATGGGTTGGGTGATGGTTGCAAACCAATTTAGTGGGTCGGTTTGTGGTTTGGTTGATGGGTCATCCATCTAAATATTTTTTAATTTTTTTAATATTTTATTAGTTGTTACAACACTATATCTTTTATAAATTAAATGTGACTAGTTCAACAATACTCAAAAAAAAAATTCAAAACATTACGGACATATATATTGCAATAAAACATAAATAGTTCAACAAATAATAATCGTCCAAATATTTAGACTATATGTCTTAAAATTAAAATAGTTCAAATGAGATATTTAGGTTAGATTTATTGGTTTTAGGATTTTGGTTAATATTAGACAGTTTAAGAAATGTGATGTAAAATAGAAATTTGAAATTAAAAATATTAAACATTTTAATTAAAATTAATAAATAATAAATTAATAAACAAAGTTGGTTGGTCGATATTACCCGACTAACCAACTTTTTAGCGTATTAGAAACCATTATCGACCCAACTGTACATGGGTTGGTTGACATTATCGACCCAACTTAAATGGATCGGTTGATGGTTGATTATCCATCACAAATTATGGGTCGAAAATGGGTTGATTGGTGGTTAAAACCGATCCATGCAGCCCTATATATATATATATATATATATATATATATATAATTTATTGAATTTTTATTGTGCTCCTATATTTTTAACATTTATTTTTGTAGATTTAAAATGACTTTGAAAATCCACTCGTTCTGTTGAGACAGACTACTTGTTACGACATTAGGTGTGGTAACAGAATTCTTGTGTTGTCACAGTAATTAATCTACTAAAAGCAGAATAAAAAACACAAGAATTTAATGTGGTTCGGATACAAATGTACCCTATATCCACGAGAACTTGCAAACTAGTTCAGATTTACAGTGTACATTAATTGGACTTAATAAAACACTAAAGACTCCTTCTTTATGTTATACGCCGTTCTTGCACACGACTCGAAGTTGTTGATAATCAAAGCAATTCCTCCATCCGCACTCTTGGACTTCTTCCAATGTTGAGCTCCCTTCAAACGGCGGATCGACCGAAACGCCGATCTTCTTTATGGCCTGGTAGAAGAAACCCGTCATGTTGCCACACCTGATGTGCCGACAGGGCTGCAGCACGGGCTGCACCCTTCAAAGCCTTTATGCTGGGATTTTTCTTATTAAAGCTCCACAGGACTCATATGAGATTGATGGCCTTATATAGGCACGAAATCACCACCCTAAACCTAACTTGGCCCTAAGAAATCAATTTGACTAGGTAATAAAATCCTAGTCGATTTCTACTTCTATTCTAGATAAGTACAAAAGATACCTAACTAGAATATAATACATGGAAATAAATCTAAGTCCTAATAACAATATTACAAGAATATGACTCTAATTAATTACAAAATAAACATGGAAAACAAATCTTTGACTATTTTTAATTTCCACGTATGGCGAATTTCTTCAATCTTCACTAAAGAAATGTAGCGCCAACAATTTTAGAAGAATAATATTAAACAATTTACGTTTATATAAAAAGTAAAATTAATTAGTATTTTGTAGTTGAAGAAAACATAGAAAAATAATAAATGAATCTACTCAAACCCATCCTTAATTGAAAGAAAAGTCCACTAAATTATACCTATATATTTATTTAGTTCATTCAAAGTCTGAATTAATGGAAAAAAAGGTTCTAGATTTTTTTTTCCTATCTTCTGGTTTTGTAAAAAAAATTCCTATTTTTTTTTTCAGGGGCGCTACTCCCGAACCATCTAAGTTTAATTATTTTACTGTATATTCGCCCCCCTAGTTATGAAATCTTGGCTTCGCCACTGACACCAAGCATATTCATTAATTATTATAAACCAAGTTACTTATGTAATTACTTGACATGTTTGGTAGTGTAAAATCATAAATTTTAATGGCTTAATTCTACTTTGCACTCTCGAAATATAACATTTTGGAACTTAACATCATCGAAAAGAATTAATAGCACTTTGCACCATCGAAACGCTATAAATCATGCATATAATGCACCCCGAATGAATTTTTAAAGTTAGTGAAAATAATTTAATATTTTTACTGAGATTTTTTTAGAATGCTAACTATCAAATAATTTTTTTATATCCATCAATCATTTTGAAACTACAAATATTAAAAATATATCTCATCAACAAACTTAAAAATTATAATTTCTATTACACATAAATATTTTACAAAAGAAAAAAAAAACATCTATCAGCTATTTTGTTATTAATTTATTTGAAAATTATTTCTTACAAAGATTTCTATGAATTATTTTCACTAAATACAATAAAGATTCATGAATCGCATAATTGAGTGAGTTTTTTTAGAAAAAAATAGTTTTTTTTTTCCAGTAATTTAGTTAAATTTTGTTTTTTCGCAATACTTTTCACGCTCGAATGAGATTGGATGTAGAAGAAAATAAAAATTAAATTTATTATTTTACACCCTAGAAAAGATAAAAAGAAAAAGAAAAGACCAACATAAATGAAATTTCCTTAATTAATTTTTAAATATTCATCAATTCAGGGTGCATTGTGAGTGATTTATTAGTTTTGGGGTACAAAATGCTATTATTTTTTTAAAAGGTGCAAAGTGCCAACATCCTACATTTCAAGGATGCCAAGTGGAATTGAGCCATTTTTAATTCTTCAAGATGTTTTATTAGTACTGTACTCTGTAAGCAATTGTACTAAACTGAACCGGACATTTAATTGTGATTTTGGTAATTGGGTTTCACGTAGTTTATTAATTTGCGCTAGAAATTTTTGTATTTAAACAGAAGAAGATTTTTACATAATAAAATGAACTTAGTACATATTTTCCAAGCACACATTAATTCTTTTACGGTTTATACTATATTATACTGAGTCGACTTTTACCTTTCATAAGCATATGATCACACACTGCACGTACACATTTACACTACACATCTACTCTGATGTGTGTAGATCAGTAATAAAAATCTACCCTGTGTAATCTTTACCAGGTATAGCATATAAATATCCTGCTTACCCGCAAAAATCACCAACCCAAATGAAAACGGTGAAGTGTTGATTAAATATTTACTGGATTAGAAATATTTAAGTAGTGCGAAAAAATAATGATGGGTACATAAAACTCACTCAATCTGGATTTTTTTTTTATATAATAAATGTTGAGTAATGTGCAAAAAGTATCCCTATGTAATCTTTATCTGCCAAAAATCTAATATGATAAAATAATTAGCAAAAACCCCTATGTGTAAAATTTTAAATCGCTCACTGTACCCATTAGTCATTGACTGAACGTAAAAATACAAATATGCCCGTAGACGCATAAAATTAATTAATTGATTAATTGAATTAACCAATTAAATTGTGTCTTAATTAAATTATATCTTGTCTTCATGAAAATAAATATCAATTAATTATTGGCCAATATGATTGTTTCTTCTCTTTCAAGTCTTAAGACATAAATATCAAATTAAAAAGGGTCAATCAAATCTCGACACATTATCAAGAATATTTATCTAGGACTCTTATTCTACCTCTATAAATATGGATCCTCCCTACACAATTCAAAACACAACTCAAAAAGAAGAAAAACCGTAGAGAAAATTATCTCTACAATATTCAGGTCGTTCTTCATCAAATTCAAGACGCTCTTCATCAAATCGAAAGTGTTCTTTAACAAATCAAGACAAATCGAGGGCGTTCATTAACAAATCAAGATCGAAGGAAGATTAAAGGGCCAAATCCATCAAGAACTCCAAGATCTTCAAGTCAAAATTCATCAAAGTTCAGCGTTCGATCCGAGATTCAAGTCGCAAGACCCTCGAAAAACGTTATTCAAATCCAAATCAAATACGGAGATGATTAAGTTAACGATCCGACTCTGAAATTCAAAGTCAAACACATAATATTCTTGAAAGAATAATCCAATGATTAAATTAGAGTTGTATCCCGCAATATTTTATTTTAATTCAATAAATTATTTTTGTGCACGTATTTCTTGTTTGTTTAAATCGCAGATAAGAATTTGCTGTTACAATACCCTTCAATAAAATAGAATAAGTTCGGATAACATATAATATGGGTTTTTTTGCAAAAACCACCCCTGTGTAATCTTGAATTGCTGAAAAAACCCTCATATTAAATAAATTAGCACAAACCCACATGTGAAAATTAGTCAGAGGCAATAAAGACCATCTGAGCTCGACATGAGATACGATCGCGGTTTGTACGATTGGGCAGTTGTTTTTGGACCAGAAAAGACCAAAATATCCTTTAAAAATATATTCCGCAAATTACAAATTCACCCCAAAGTTACAAGCCCAAAATGAAAGTTTTCATGTTTTTTAATCCAGTCCCTAATATTTTCAGAAAGGCCCTCTTCCTCACTATCCAACAATATCAAAAGTCTCACCATTCCAAAATTGAGAAGCAGAATCCCTACAATGCACCCACGATAATTTGGTTGTCCATGATTTAGTTTGCAAAATGGAGAAATCGTGAAAAAAAAATACAAAACATACACATACACACCAAAAATACCAGACTTTGTTGCAATTAGCTTCCGCTCTCTTCAACTTCAACAGCACATGAAGCGCTGATATTTCTTCGTCGACGAAGGAGCTTCGTTCTGGTAAATCCATGGAGAAGTCAAGTTATCATAAAAGCTTTATGACTCTATGAGGAATTTCCGGTGGGATGTGACGGAAAGGGGAGTGAAGAGAGACGATGATGATGGTGGTGGGTTGGGGGCAATTCTGTCATTTCATAAGCAATAAGCAAAAATGAACAAAAAATCATACAAGCAGCGAGTGAGACACACGTTCTGCTCCAAGGGGTTTTTTTGCCTTTGACTTTTACATATGAGAGTTTTTGCTAGTTTTATCACGGGCTTCTTTACGGATAAGGATCACACATGGGTACATTTTGTACATTACTCAATAAATGTTAAATGGAGAAGAAAAATGATTCCGCTGCGTTGAACAATTTAACTTTGTGATTATGAATAGTCGTTTAGTTGTAATTTATGTTGAACAATTGAAGAAAAACTCTGAATTTTTTTTAAGAGGGAAAAAAAATAAAAAAAAAAAATCCACCCAATCTCACGAGACTGTAATCAATTGACTTTGAATGTTGTCCAAGGCAAGACCATATATGTAGGAAAACACAATACTGCTTGAATAAATGTAAAAAAGACATGAAATAAATAAATGTGACCATGGTTTGTCAAAAAGTCACAGAACACCGTTGTTCCAGTTCTATTATAACATTGTGGCTTTGTCGCACCCGGAACAGACAAATTTGAAGAAAAATGTAAAAAAATAGAAATTATTTCAAATATATTTTAATACCAACAAGCAAAGTAGCATAGCTACAACTTCAAAAATAATTATTATGACAATCTTGCATTAACATAATAAAATTATTACATGCAATATTAGCACGTGGATGTCTGAGGTAGTTCAAAGTGTTCAAGATTTTCTCTTTGATAATCATTGGGTATATGTGACCAAAATTCTTCTATTAATGAAGACAAACAAAGATGGAGAGATGCAAAGATAATGCAAAAGAACAATGTACAAAATTATTGCAGTTAGGAGTGACCACGGGCGGGTTTGGGCGGGCTTGGACAAAAAATTAACCCGATCCGACATAGACGGGTTAATAATTTGACAAACCGCAACTGCTAAGATATACAAATTAACCACACGGTTCAGATTTTTTTGGGTTTATCAGGTCGGGCGGGTTGCAAAATCTAAAACATCTGAAAAATGCAATATAAGAACAAGAAAAAAAAAGGATTATGACTATGGAATCAAATATCTAATTTACTGACCAATCATCTATCAATTAATAGAGGCCTTTCTCAGCCTCTGCTACGGTAAACCGGTGGAGTACACGGCGATGACGATACCAAAATCCCGAATTTGATTGTTGGATTGACAACTCTTTGTGCGAGAAACCAACATTCTTTGACGACATGGGTTCTTCAATTGAAGATAAGGATTAGAAAAGTATATATTGAAACTACAGGATTAGAAAATAGGGAGAATACATCGGATCATATTTTGGGAGTCAAGAAATGTGGGCAAGGGAAATGAGAAGAAACAGCTCCTTAGAAGAAGTTGAAACTCTAAACTCTAGATTTGGCTGTGACATATATATTTACGGGCGGGTCGGGTTTTTTTAAATGAAACCCGAGAACCGACCCTATTAATGCGGGTGTAAAAAAATTAAACTGCTATTTAATTAAAAAATCAAAACAAGCGGGTTACGGGCGGGTTCGAGTGGGTCGGGCGGGCGGGTAAGGTTTGGCAGATATATGAACACCCCTAATTGCAGTTGCTCTATACTTCTTTTCAAGTTGACATTATTATAAGATACATTCAATTCTCAGTACAAACTTTGTTATTAATCAATACAAAAACTGTATTGCATCTGCACCGAAGCCGTTCCATTCCATTCCGGCTGAGACAAGCTCCATTTTTTTGGTTCAAACTCGGCCATTCCTACATTGATTCTCACCATTCTTTTGAATTAATATTGAGATATCCAGAAATATTTCAGAGATGGTGGAGCAGATCAATGCAATAGCACATACTAAAATTGGATATTTCGACAAATAAATTTCCTCAATAGACTATATTCCTTCACACTTCACATTTTGTAATATTTCAATGTATACTGATACGAACCTTGTAGGACTTGTTAGACCTAAATATCTTACGTGGACGCAAGAACGAAACGTCCAAAAAAAGGATTTAATTGGCGGAATTCGGAATATTGACCCCGTAGCTATAGAGAGCTAAAAACCAATAGTATAAAGGTGAAAATATTGACCTCGTGATTATTATGAATCAGAAATCAATACTATATCGCTAAGAATAATTCACAAGAATCCACTCGCAAAATACACCGAAGAGTTGTTGAAGAACAACGAATGATAATTTTAATCTCTCAAATCAATGCTTAAAGATGTCCATAAAAAATGCCATACTGGCAACCTATTTATAAGTGCTAAAAGACTCATTTTTCACAAGGAAAATGACTCCTACCTAAACTATAATAAATAAACTAATAAATAAACAAATTATAACCATAAAGAACTCTAGAATAATAAATACATAATAAATTTTAAAATAAAAAAGTTCAAAACTAAATTAAGTAACTTAAACTTCAAGTCGACGACACGAGCACTCTTCATAACTCGAGTAGACATTTGGATGTGCATGTACAACAACGTTCAACCTCCATTTCTATTATCTTCTACTCTGAATCTCTCTTCGATCAAAACAGAAACGTTGTAGATATTTAAGCTGGTGAGCAATCAAGCATAAGATAAGAGATTTATGACCCGAATGACAAAACTGTCGTAAATAGGCGAGAATTTTCGGATGCATGAAATTCGGCAAGTCCCATGAATTCTCTTTTCTTCCAATTCCACACCATAGAATCTTCAAGAAACTCACATGCGCTGACTTGCGTCATTTCAAATGCGGAACAACTTCATTAAATTCATGCGCTTTCGTTTCTTCCAATTCTTCATCTTGGAGCTTGTCATGAGGATCGTATCATACTCCCCCTCGTTGAAAGGATTCGTTATCGAATCCGGGTCAATATCAAAATGGGTATAAATAAAATAATCTCATGATCGACCCCTCTCTTTGGCAGCAAACTAATACATCTCTCAAACTCAATGACATCCCTCCAAGTGCGATCTTGATCATCGTATGGTTGAGCCAAGATAAAAGACGCTAGTGTAACAAGTCCACCATTCGTCTCAAATGTATATATGCTCATCGATCCTGGGGGCTTCACTTTACTATCATACTGCAATGTGGTTAACATGCAGATTTACCACATTGCATAACGCATCATCTTTCATCCACTGAAGCGTACACAAATGTGGGTGTTTTGTAACTCGAAGCCCCAATGCGTCAAACCTCTATATAGAGAATGACTGAATCATCTCTCTAGGCACCCCCATCTTATCAACATACATAATGTGAGTTTTTACTTTGTTTAGTGCGGCATTAACTTCGATGCATGGTTGAATCATATCATATACGAGACTATTTAGTAGCTGAAATTATCCACTAAGGCCCCGTTTGGTTGGAGATATTAACCAAGACCGTCTATCTAAATAGTAAGATTTAGTTTGATGTTTGGTTAATCCTATTATTTTTTGGGTCGACTCGTCAAAATAATTTTGTCATTGCTTACATTCTAATATTATTTCTGTTGTAAAATAGCTTATTTATCTAGCTCTTTGGTTTGTGTTTGTGGAAATACATAAGAATGTAAATTACAAGACAAAGAAAGAAAGAGAGAATGCAAGAACAACAATCCGTAGAGAGAAAATTGTGGGTGTTTAGGGGATGGGAGATTCTCATTTATATAGGTGTAATCCACCGGAAGTTACATAGGAGTTACAACCACTACAATGTGTGGGGATAATGGGGTAGTGGGAAGTTGAGAATCTATAGTGGAATGGAGGTTACAACCTCTCACGTGTTAGGATAGGAAGACCCATATTTCCATATTGTGCACTACTGTGCTTTTCATGTTGCCTCGTTAAAACCTCCGAGTAATAAAAACCCAGTGGGGAAAAAAACCTTGGTTAGGAAAAAGAGTACAACGCACAATCTTTCCAATCAGCATGTGTTGCCTCGTTAAAACCTTGGCAAGTAACAAAAACCCCGTAGGAAAAATAAACCTCGCACAAAGGAAAAAGAGTACAACAGGGAACCTGGGTATCTTCTGGATACTGAGTACCTACACGGTACTCCCCCTCAAGTTAACTCCCCCTGATATGTACAGGGGAGTGAGCTCGGATAATCTACTCAAGTCAATAGCCTTAACATGTTTTCAAAAGTTGACTTTAGGCAAAAATTATTCTTAAAGTTGGAGCAGTTATCTCAAATTTTGATCTGCGGGATCATTATTTGTTTAGGCTATTGTTGTTGCTGACTGAAGAAAACTTCAAAACTATGTACATGGAGTTGTCACTCTAATGAAGCCCATCTTCATTTGCTCAATGCATACTGTATTACAGTAAAATACAATACCGTAGGATCTTCTATGTTAGTCAATTCACAGGAATCTCGAACATGCCTAATCATGGCTTCAGGCCATGTGCATTCACTCACTATCTCGTGAAGCAAACATCATGCATGATTTGATCTAGTGACAACTAAGGTACATTTCATAGAACCCCAAGACATAGCTATTTTCCCAATACTAAACCATGGATTGGGAACGAGCTTTGTGTGGATATGACTTCTAGTCAATGCCAATATAAACCACAAGTTTTGCCTCATTCATTGATGCATAGAGCGTGTCTGTAAGGTGAGATAAGTCCATCTAATAAATTTACCGAAAAAGCTATATCATATCGAGTACATGAAGTTAAGCATATTAATGCATATATTGCATTTACATATGGCACTTCTGGTGCTAACACTTCCTCGTCCTTCTCCATGGGACGAAATGAATCATTAACCTATTCCACTTTCCAACTCCCATAGGTGTTACTCGATAGTTTATCTTTATCCATAACATCTTCTCGATGTAATTCGATTGATGGAAAAAAATCTAATTGACATGATAAATTTGAAATCGGTAGAGACAACAAATTAGTCTTCTTTAGATCTTTGATCTTGAACTCAAATTTTCAACAATTGAGTTTTTCTTAAATGACTTCTTCAGTAGTCCCAATCAAGTTCATGTCCTTACTATAAATTTTAGTAATAGGAACAATCAAAACCAATTATTGTTTACCTATTCTCTTCCGAGCAATTGTTCACTTAGGCAATTGTCATATATTCTTCTGGAATATTAATTTGTAGTCATAATTAAAGTGAACGTCTCAGCCGAACTGAGTTTATGTTCCGTGATCTGGAACTAATTGCTTCGGGAAATCGAAGTCCTTCTGGAACTTTCATATAAATACTTGTATCTAGATTCCGATTAGATACTTTGTGACCACGTATTTAATATCATTCATCATGAGAGAGTATACCTCTTAATTAAAATCAATCTCAGGTTGTTGAGGAAATCCTTGAATTATGAGACGAGTCTTCGAGCTCCCAATCTCATTTGTCCATAAATCATTGTACTATGACATCTGGCTCCAAATATCGTTCGAGCTATGAGATGAGTCTTCTGGCTCCCAATCTAGTTTAAGCTATGAGATGAATCTTCTAGTTCCCAATCTCATTTCATTAATTGAGCTATGAGATGAGTCTTCTGGCTCCCAATCTCGTTTAAGCTATGAGATGAATCTTCTGGTTCCCAATCTCATTTCATTCCTTGAGCTATGAGATGAGTCTCCTGGCTCCCAATCTCGTTTAAGCTATGAGATGAAACTTCTAGTTCCCGATCTCATTTCATTCCTTTGTGAGCACTCACTTATATTCTATGGGTGAAATTCAAGGAGTTGTATGAACTACTGGTCTCTACACTCTTCATTTTATCAAGGAATCAAATTCAGCTTGGATTGTTTTTTCTTTTTTCATTTCGGCCCATCATCCCTTTGTTTACACTTATCAATTGATCGAGGTTTTATATCATCACTCAATAAAAAGTTCAGTAGCTACAATGTAAGGAAATTTTTCATCGATGATCATTTCAGCCTGATACAACATCTCATTTGCATGAATAACTAATCGAGATTTTCCTATTCTCGAGAATGGATATTGATGTCGAGGCGTCCCCCGACTTCGTCTCCTAGACGAATCCATATTCAAGAACTATTTTATGAGATGGGTCAGGTGGGATCCCATTGGTAATTGTGCTAACCGGATTCGATTGTTGGGCATTATTCTCTTATGGAGATGAGAATCTTTTGATCCCATTGCTCTCCCCCTCTTCTAGGAAGGGAAGCAAGATTGGTTAGCAGGATTGATGGCCTGCCCATATTTTATCCTTCTATAACATCTGTCGTTACTGGGTTATTTGAAATCTCGTCACTTTTTCAAATCGGAGAATGAGTCTGGCATTATTCATTCTACACGACTTCATATTGTTCTTTAGGAACATTAGTATGGATGTTCTATGCAGATTTCTAAGTCGTCCCATACGATTTCACGCCGTTCTTCGGGAACGTTACTATGGATATTACTTGCAAATCTATATTGTCATCCCACACGACTTCACGTCGTTCTTCAGGAACGTTAGTATGGATGATCTATTGTTCTATGTAGCAATTCTCTGATGTAGGGGATCTTGATGAGACACGGTGGGGTCGTCCCACGCAACTTCACGCCGTTCTCCAGGAACGTTAGTGTGGACGTTCTTTCCTCCCCCTAACGGCGGGATGACAGTCTCATCAAAGTGATAGTCCGCAATTTGAGCGGGTAAGAGATCGCATGTCTAAGGTTCTAAATTTAAGTTATAATGGTGATACATATTTCACATATATCTTCTTGGATTACCTCCAAGAAAGGAATTGAATCATTACATGTATGTGCGTATCCTGACATATAATCAAATTACTTGATTTTGAGCAATCGACAACTTATGCTTCTGGCATACAAATTGTGGTTCTACATAATCGTGTCGAAAATTCCTCTGATTTTCCCAATGTATGCTTCTGGCCGTACACGTTAGAGATGATGCACATATACTCAATTTCTTGTCTTCAATGGTTTCAACAAAATAACCATTAGCTCAAATATCTTTAAAGTTTAACAACGTTCTACTGGAACGTGGAGAAAAAAATGAGATACTTCAATGGGCAAAACTGTGCCATGAGATACATAATGTGGACATTACCATAACCATCTATCAAAACCACATGTGCCTCATTTAGTTATCAAAGAGGTCTGTTACAAATAGACATGAAATTAATAAAGTACAACTTATCTCTCAAGATAGTATGTGTTGCCGCACTATCTACCAAACATTTACCCCAACATGTCATGTCTAGAGAGTTATATAAATTTAATCACATATATTCAGTAATTCAGGTACTAAATAAATTCATCAAGCAAACACCACTGAATAACATCATAATTAACTTAGAACATACAGTGACATAAATATATGATCCAAAGCATGAACCAAACATAATCAAAATACGAATATAGTTCATAACATGAGCATATGAAGTAAGATGATTGAAATTCAATAAACTAATAAATCCGAGTAATAAAATAAACATAATGCACGAAATCAACAGTTCAATCATATCCCAATATGGGTTATTTGGTCAGATGTGACGAAGTATGAAAGCTGAGTGACGGGCTATACATTGAAAACATTTACCTCTGCCAACTCAGTCTATGCTGGTGCATTATTATTTGCATCCACAGCCCCAACGTTCCTCGCACTTCAGGTGCGCGACCAATGCTTAGATCCACCATATATGAACATATATCTATGTCTTGATTTTGAGCTCTATTCGGATTTTAAGATTCATATACAAATCATTTATGTATTCATTTGTTCCTTGCTTCCGGCAAGTGTATTGTCTTTTGGTAATCAAAACGACTAGTCAGGGTATCCCATTCTTTATGAGGACCCTCGTTCGATGAATAGTCCAGACGAAGGACTTTATTCAATTATCTCTTAATCAGAAACATAGTATCATCCTTCTGGGCTTTACCTAATAAATTATCATCGAAAACAACCATTCTCAACTGCTCACTAAGCGTATGGATCTTAACATCCATTCTCCAACCAACAAAACTTTCACCAAATACATTAAGTTGGGTAAACTCGAGTTCGCTCATGTGTTTCATCTCAAATCAAATAGAATAATATTATTGCTTTATGGGAATGTAACCTCCATAAACAATTTCATGAATATTTTTCACATATTAGAACTTCCGGTCTAATAATTCATACACCACATGTTCATACACATTCATGGATTTTATACGATAAACCATAACGACAAACGAAATTTTGCTTACCATTTTGTATCACAAAATTACATATGACAGATAAATAATGGATCAATTGAATAGAATTCTCCATTAGAGATACACCAATGTTTTCATGCAATTAAGGCAATGAAAATTTGCCAAACATTAAAGACATATAGCATGCTCTAATATTGATATAAAAGATAACCAAAACCGTATAACTTGTCATGATATAAATCATAATTATCATGTATTATAACTCATACAAATTCCATGAACCAATTTGAAATGACTGAGATAGTTAATTACCAATTACCTAATCATCCATAATGCGGAATTCATACAATCACATTAGGCATAAGTGATAATACGTTAAGAGCATGAGACAAAAGAATATATACCAGATTTCATCACTTTAAATCTCAAACATTGAATCATCACATATAGCAAAATACATAGAATCATATAGCATGATTGAGACGGCAAAATTCATGACAATATTTCATACTTGAACATGCAATACTTTTGCCGAATAATAAGATAGCATTTCACATGCTCAGAACAATTATTATATGAAATAACAAGACATTTTAATCACATTATAGAATAAAGATCACCAATCAGATCATATATTCAAATTATCCACGGTATAAATTAAGTAATGACTTGAACATAAAGTTTATTCACATATTTCATGCCATTAAATAGATCTATCATGCATCTCTTACGAAATCAACATTGCAAGGCGATTAAAGTTTATTTGAAATGCTTAAATCCAAATATTACGAATGGTATTAATATATTCTTCCGAGATTACCGTTTCACATATAAACTTGGATCACAAGTTTTCCAAGTAATTTTGTCCGACGAACAATTACCTTTCCACGAGCACCTCGAATTCATCGAGTATCCTAACGATTGTTTTTCCACGATAACGGCAAGTACTTCGTGCTGATAACGTGTTGTAAAATAGCTTATTTATCTAGCTCTTTGGTTTGTGTTTGTGGAAATACATAAGAATGTAAATAACAAGACAAAGAAAGAAAGAGAGAATACAAGAACAACAATCCGTAGAGAGAAAATTGTGGGTGTTTAGGGGAGGAGAAATTCTCATTTATGTAGGTGTAATCCACGGAAAGTTACATAGGAGTTACAACCACTACAATGTGTTGGAATAATGGGGTAGTGGGAAGTTGAGAATCTATAGTGGAATGGAGGTTACAACCCTTATCGTGTTAGGATAAGAAGACCCATATTTCCATATTATTTACAACACTTTCTATGTTTATATGGAAGATGAAGGTATTCAAATGTGAGTAAAATATTTCGACCTATTGGTAACAAGTTGGAATTTGCTAATTAGTCCTTTTGATTGTACTTCATTTTCCAATCTAACATATTCATTTTGAAAATGTCAACTCATTCAATCAACCATCACATTATCTGTTATAATAGGTCATATGACCAAAATTCCCAACTTTTATAACTTACAATACTAAAACTCTCAAGTAACAAACTTATAAGACTAAAAAACTCATTTTTCCCAAATATAATATCAAACATTCTTATTATAATTAATTATTCTAACATGACTTATTCAATAGATGACATGACAATTCACATATGATCTATTGAATGTAAACATTTTTCATATTATTACAATTTATGTTTTGAGAAAGTACTATCATTTAATATCTGTTGGGGGTTCTGTCTAAAATTCAAATTTTATGAGACAATTATGCAGATCTACACCCTCCAATTATTAGATATTTCTTTTTAAATTTTGTAAGGGTTTTTCCTGCGCAAGTTATTTTTTTTTTGTATGGGAGTTTAGTCCAATTTGATTGCTTCTTTTTTCTTCCTCCTCTCCGCCACCGACTCCGGCCACCGGCGCCGCCAATTCCCCGTCGAAGCAGCATCCCTGGCCAAAATTAAGAGAATAATAAGAATCTCAATACACAAACCTTCAAAATAATTAAATATATGGACGACAAAGAGAAAGAAGACGAGGAGGAGAATGCGGCGGCGGTGGCGGCTTTTGTCCGGCAAGAGGTGCCGGACTGGGACGACGAGTCCACGAGTCGAGCGAGATTCAAAGCCCTAAGCGGACAGAGGTCCGATTGGGACCCACTCTACCGTTTCTGGAGGGATTTAATCGTCAAGGTTGCCCGCCACCGCCGCATCTTCATCATCCGCCCTTCCGCCGTCAGCCGCCTCTGGTTCCGCCGCGCCGACGGATTGTCCCCCTTATGCCTCGATCGCGTCCTCATCGAAATGCTCCGCGCCGGAGACTTATCGCCGCCGCCGTCGCCCCACCCTACTTCCGCCGCTACCCGCCTCTCTCACATTTTCCGGAGAGCATTAGGTTTTTTTGGGGCAAGCAACGACGACGACGAAAATTCCCCTCTCGCCGGAGATTCCTACATTCTCGCCCCACTCCTAGAGGTCTGATAATTCAACCTTTTTTTTCCCTCTCCAATTAATTAGTATGCTTAATTTTACTTTGCACACAGGAGCGAGCTCTCGAAGTAATCGGCAAATTGTCGGAAAATCATTGGACAAATTCGTGTGTGATCACAATGAAAAAGTTTCAGGATATATGTATGGGATCAGAACAAGCTCTTGCAATTTTGAGTTACTTGTCAGCGCAGGGCAAAGCAGCACGCCTCATTATCAACAGAGTTGATCCAATCGAGGTAGTTTCCTTTTTTCGTTTCCGATTTTCGATTTAGACTATCGTTCCATTTTTTCTATAGGATTAAAGATTCTGAACCAATGGTATTTTTGGGAGTAATAATTTGGTTTCCATTATAGGGAGTGAAAATTTGTCTATCTCATGGAGCAGTTTGTGCTGCCTCGAGTTCGGATTACAGTGTTCTGCACTTAGTTTGGACTGCAGAAAAGCTCGAGCAGCAGCTTGATTTGATTGATCAGCGCTATCAAAAGTAAGAATCTAAATCAACTTAATTCGTTTCGCATATGCAAGCACGGCAATTTGTGAATGCGTAACTAGCATTTAGTATGTAGCTAGAGAAGCATTGAAGATATCAGTTGCAATGCCCAAACCAACATTCTTGTTTATCATGGTTTTCTTGGATATTTGCATTTAAACAAAAAAATAAAAATAAAATGTCGATTTCAAGAAAAAAATTACTCTTGCTATGCAGAAGTAGGAATTCAGCTTTAGCTTCTCTCAAAAGTGGAAACAAGAAAATTGCTTTGAGATACGCGAAAGAACTGAAGTTGACAACTCAAAGTAGAGAAAGATGTACGTCATTATTGGACCGAGTCGAAGAAGTTCTCCAGGTCATCACAGATGCCGAGTCCTCTAAAAAGGTTGTCACATGACATGTTTCCTTTTGGCTTGTTTAATTGAAATAAGGAAGTTTAGAACTTATTTGTATTAATATTTGGTAATATTCGGACTAGTTAATTCTTTGTTCAATAATTTTCGAGTTATCTTGTGATGTCCCGATGCAGGTTTCGGAGGCCATAAAAGGCAGCGCACATGCTATTCGGGAAAATCGAATCAGTATCGAAGAAGTTGAGCTGTGTCTGCAGGAAGTTGATGAAAACATTGATTCGCTGAAACAACTCGATAATGCTTTAGGTAATAACTTTCATTCATTAGTTTTTTATTGCATCTGCCTTATTAACTAGACCAGGAAGACAGTTTTTATCCAATTATGGTCCATAGTTAGAACGTACGATACGTTTGTGCAAATTCTTGTCCCCATTAGATTTCCCCCCAAGAGAATTGTAACTAGTACATGAAACGATGGAATCAAAATCTAAATTTAGTTTTTGTTGCGAATTCAGAAGAAAAAAAGATTTTGTTTTTTGCTTGGGAATCAAATTCTAGGTTCAAACTCGCTATAAATAATTGGTTCACCTGCATATATCTTTACTAACTATCGTACAGATACCTTAGTGGGTGTCGTTTGCCATACTTGCTGAAATGAATAACATTTTCTTTCGCAATTAAAATGTACGTCTGTTTTAAAAAAATCCCATCTATGTTATACGAATCCACATACATTAAACTCAGTGATGGTGCCAAGTTACTGGATATGAAGGTTCTAATAGATACTTTAAACTCAGAACCACATTCGATTGTAATTTTCGTTTAACATATAGTTGAATAAATGCATGGCGTTCTAACCATACTTGATTGTGATTTTGTAGAATCAAGCACATCATATGCAGAGGTCGATGATGAAGATATAGAAGACGAATTCAACAAACTGCAGCTGGAAATTGGAATTGAAACGAACCAACTCCCAACCAAAAACGGGTTTAATAGCAATGCTTCGGAAGAAACTGATGCTTTGAGCAATGCTTTATCAAATCTCAATCTAAAAAATAGTGCAGAAATTGATTCACCGGCAGAATATCATTTAAAGTCGGGTGGCAACAAAAGCATGTCAAAAGAAGAAGGCTGTCTTGAAGCTGCTTGACTTTATATTCATGGCCGATATTTTTGTGTGTTTTCGGGTTTTTGGGTCGACAGTGTTAGTTGATGATTTGAATGTAATGTGTAATATCTATACCATATTAGTAAAATTGTATATTTAGTTTCCATTGTACATGGGGTATGTAAATACTTATTGCACTGCTGGTGATAGTAGTAAATTTATCAAAGTGATTTTTGAAGGAAATTATCACAACACTAAACAGGCTGTTCTGTTGGGAAGGTGTATATATATATTTTAATGGTTTTATTGGTGAAATATCATTCATTCTGAAAGATAATAGTTGAAATATGGTTCTGATATTTCATGTACTAGGATGTATGCTTGGTGCTTGTCGGAATCACAACGTGGCGGGCCCCGCAGATATTCTTGCTGACGAAATTCTCCGAGATAAATTCGGAGGTTCGGGATACCATATATATACTGATGTCCAATATATATGCGTCGAGTGAGAAATGGAAAATAGAATAGGAGGACTTTGTATTTATGTGATCAGAATTCGTAAGATTCGAGTAAATATCGATTACTTAATTGTCCGATAATGGGCAGCACTTTCCTGGGAGACAAGCTGTACATACAAAAAAAAAAAAGAAATACCATTTCAAATGGTTGACTTACTACATGTGCAAATCACCTCTCCTCTACAATTTTATCAAAGCAATACTTTACTTTTCATTTTCATGAAAGAAAGAGATATCAGATAAAATGGCTCATGCTGCTGTGATTTCTGTTATGGACGTTATCGAGCAACTCTTAGGATCCTCTTAAATTTCGTTTGTTCCACCTTCTCGGAAAATTTTAAAATCTTCATACAAGCACCTTAAGTCCTTACGAAAAGTTCTCAAGAGATTTGATAATAGCAGCGGCAGCAGCGGCAGAGGCAGCAGCGGCAGCGGCGAGAGGGTGGATGCTTTGGATGGAGAAATCAGAGTGGCGATACGTAAATTCGAAGATGCAATCGAATCCCATGTCTCGAATCAGTTTCTTTCTCAATGTCGAGAAACCCATAATGGGAGTCATCCATTGACAATACTCGCCCTAGATATGAAGGAAGTGAAGCACGAGATCGATTCATTCAACGAGACGATCAAGAAGATGGAGGGCGAGTGCATTAACGAATTGAACAATCTGTCCCGTGAAGAAGACGACGCCGTTTCATCGATAATTGGTTATGTTGGTACGAAGTGGAATATGGTTGGATTTTCTGATCAATTTCAAGAAATCCGAACGTGGCTTTTGGAATATCCAACGGATCCTCAACGCCTCGTGTCTGCATTATCTCTTGTTGGAATGACGGGGATTGGTAAGACTACTCTTGCCGTGCAACTTTTTGAAGACCCGTTAGTCTCGAGTTATTTCGACGTTCGTGTGTTTATCACCGTACGACAAAAATGTGACTTAAAAGAGATTTTGCAAGGTATTCTAGCTCAAATGAATCTCGAGATTGATAAAATGCTCGACGTGGGAGATTTGAAAAGAATTATGTACCAAAATTTGAAGGGTAAAAAATGCCTCTTTGTTTTGGATGATGTATGGAATATGCAGGTGTGGGATGTCTTGAGGAGGTTGTTTTCAAAAAGCAAAAGTGTATGTCGAGTCTTGCTGACAACTAGGCTACAAAATATGAGTTCGAGCAATCATGTTTACAAAATCGGATTACTGAATAAAGAAGAAAGTTGGGATCTTCTCCGTGAGAAGGTGTTTGGTGAAGAATGAGTTTTGCCCTCCCCAACTTGAGAAAGTTGGAAAGAAGATTGCCGAAAATTGTGATGGTCTTCCTCTTCTAATCGTCACAGTTGCCGAATTCTTATCCAAAGCCGACAAGACCACTGAGTACTGGAAGAAAGTGGCAGAGAAAGAAAATTCGATTTTCATGGATGCAAATGATCAAATGATGTCAAAGGTACTATTTTCGAGCTACAAATACTTATCTCAATATTCAAAGGCATGCTTTATGTATATGGGAGTTTTCCCTCAAAACTATGAAATTCCGTGCTCCAAGCTCTTGAAGCTATGGAACGCTGAGGGATTCCTCGAACCAACTCCAAGAGGCATTGTGATTGACGAGCTTGTTTTGAAAAGCCTTGTTGTGGTCCACAAGAAGAGCTGGAATATGTGCTATATATCACCCGGTTTCGGAATCAATACTTGCGGTCTCCATTCCGTGTTTTGGAATCTGTGTAACAGAGAAGCCGAGAAGAACAAATTTTTCCATGTCGTAAATCGTAATCAGGACACTACGACTTTAGTGGAGGGCATAGAGCACCACCGTCGACTGTGCATCCGCAAAGGAGTTCTGTTTGCCATCAAAGATGTAAACAAGTCAATATCATCTAATTCAAACGCGCGCTCGCTCCTGTGTTTTGGTCCGTACCAAAAATATCCAGTACCAATATGTTTCGAGTATTTAAGGTTGCTCAGGGTATTTGATGCCCTTACAATTCGTATGTACGAGTTCCCAATGGAAGTACTGAAACTAGTTCAGTTAAGGTACCTTGCCCTCACTTACGACGGAAAACTCCCTCCTTCCATATCCAAACTTCGGAGCCTTAAGTACTTGATTATCCTTCGACATTTAAACATCATTAAATCTTGTATAAGTTCTTCATATTTGCCAAAGGAGATATGGGATATGCAAGAGCTAAGGCATCTTCACATCACGGGATGCAATCTCCCAGATCCTTGTGGCGCTGGCTTGAGAAACCTCAGAACGCTTTTAGATGTAAGCCCCCATTGTTTTACAAAGGAGCTTCTTGCAAGATTCTATTATCTATCAAGTTTACGTATTCGATTTGATTTGGCGCCTAATTCTTGTGAATCATTCAACTTGTTTGATCTTAATTCTCATCTTCGTTTAAGTTCACTCAAATGTATCACAATGAATCCTATTCCGCGGTCCGAGGTTTCGGTTCCTCCACCTCCTATTCGTCCGGGTTTCTATTCAAATCTTAGCAAGTTGAGTTTGAGTGGGTTTGGATATCCATGGGAATACATGAAGTTGATCTCTCCAATGCCGTATCTACAAGTGTTGAAGCTGCGATGCTATGCCTTTCTAGGGGCGAAGTGGGAAACTCAAGACAAAGGATTTCCGTACCTTAAAGTTCTCGTAATTGAAGACTCTGATCTGATGCAATGGACGGTCGGGATTAAAGCATTTCCATGTCTTGAGCTCCTGACCGTGAAAAATTGCCATAAACTAGAAGGAATCCCTCGTGATTTTGCCGAATCGGATCGTCTAAGTATTGAGCTCGTTGATTGTAGCCGTTCGGCTTCGGCTTGTGTGAAGAGAATGCAAGAGGAACAACGGAACAAAGGAAGGGATTTCCTTAAAGTTTCTGTCACTTCTTCATGGGATACATGATGGGATATAATATTGGAGATTTAATTTTATTTCTTCAAAAGATGATTGTGAACTTGTTTTGCTTTGGTGTTTGTGTTTTGTGAAGTTATAGCTCTAAGTATTGTTGTGTATTATTACTCCTTTTGGTTTCAATGAGTGTCTCTTGCTTGTTTTCTAGGGGTGTGCTCGGCTCGGTTCGGTTCGGTTCGGTTCGGTTTTTGGATAAAATCGAACACGAACCAAGTATATCGTTATTTGTAAAATCAAAAACCATATATGTCCGTTTTTCATCGGTTCTGTTTCTTTCGATTTTGGTTTGATTTCGGTTTTTTTGGCTTCGGTTTCGGTTATTTTTCGATTCCAATAAATGAATGATAATAAAATTATTAAAACATATCAAAGAGTGATTGGTAATTTATTGAACTTTTAAAGTTGTGTCTGATCTTGGTTTGATAAATAGTTGTTAACAAATCAAGCTCGAACAAGTTTTTATTGAATCGTATTGAATTGAGTATCCAGTAGCTTAATTTGAATTTCATCCATAAGTGAATTTCAAATATTTATATATAAAAAAAATAAAAATTGCAAGTATGAAAATAAACCTCCGAAATTTAAATAATATGCAAAAACTCTCATGCGGCGGTTCATAGGTACAGGCGGCGATTTCCATTCATGGCCGTCGTTGATCGACTCTCTCTCCTCTCTCCTCAAGAAAACTCCGACCAACTCCCATCTACGCGACGCCACAAGATTACACGCTCTCCTCCTCGTCGGAGGTATCCTCAGCCCAAACGCCGCCGTATCTGCCCACGTCGGTTCCCGCCTGGTGGAAGTCTACGCTCATTTAGGCGATTTGAAACAAGCCTTGCTCGTATTCGGCAGAATCCATTGCACCCAAAACATCGCCTGTAATGCAATTCTCCGAGTGTATCTGGACTCATCTCAGTTTTCTCAAGCAATTCATTTCTTCAATCACTTGGTTTCCAAGCTGGGTTTTTTACCCGATAACTACACGTGCCCTCTTGTCTTAAAGGCTTGTTCTGGACTGTGTTCACTCGAAGATGGTAGAAAGGTGCTCGATTTGATCCGTTCCGCCGAGTTTCGTAACGACTTCAAGCCGAATGCCTACACGAAATGCGCTGCTATAGATATGTTTGCGAAATGCGGAAGCTTGAATGATGCCCGGAAGGTGTTCGATGATATGTCTGAGAGGGAAAGGGACTTGGCTTCTTGGACTGCTATAATATGTGGGACGATTCACATGGGGAAAGGGATTGAAGCGCTGTATTTGTTCAATACGATGAGACTTGAAGGCAAGCAGCCGGATTCAGTTGTTATGGCTGCTCTTCTTCCGGCTTGCGGACGATTAGAAGCGAGAAAAACGGGAATGTCTCTTCAAGGCTGTGCTCTGAAGAGTGGCTTCCTTCGCGATTTGTTCGTTTCTAATGCTCTCGTGGATATGTACTGTAAATTTGGGGATACCGATGAAGCTTATAGTGTGTTTTGTGGGATGCTTTGTAAAGATGATGTTTCTTGGAGAACGTTAATAGCTGGTTATTCGCAGAATTCTCAATATAAGAAGAGCTTGGAGCTCTACTTAGAGATGATAAACGTCGGTGTAAAACCTAGTGCGGTTGTTATAGCAAGTGTTCTTCCTGCAATCGGTAAGTTGAACTTGTCGGAACAGGGGAAAGTGATGCACGGCTTTGTCCTAAAACGAGGATTCGACTTTGATGTTGTCGTTGCAAGTGCGCTGATGGACATGTACTCGAATTGTGGCTTGATTTCCGAAACGGGAATTCTTTTAAGCTTATGGTTGGATTGGGACATCATGATTTGGAACTCAGCGATTTCAGGATATGCTATTAGCGAAAATCAAGATTCGGCTCTCGGCGCCTTTCGGCAGATGTGTAAATCTAGATTTAAACCGAATTCCGTCACTTTGTTGAGCATTATCCCGATATGTACAAAAACAGGGGCACTTAAACACGGCATAGAAGTTCATTGCCATGCGATTAGAAACGGGCTCGTAACATATGTTTCGGTCAGCAATTCTCTTATCGACATGTACTGTAAATGTGGATACCTTAGACTCGGACTAAAGCTCTTCGATCACATGAAGGAAAAAGATATCGTTTCTTACAACACACTTATTTCCGCGTATGGCTTCCACGGGTATGGAAACAAAGCATTACTCCTCTTCGACGAAATGAAATCTTTATCGATAACGCCTACTAAGTCAACTTTCATCGGACTTTTGTCTGCTTGTAGTCACGCGGGTCTAGTTAACAACGGTTGGTCCATTTACCGTTCGATGATTAACGATTATGGTATAAACCCTAATATGGAACACTATACATGCATGGTGGACATGCTTGGTAGAGCGGGGCTTATTACCGACGCGTGCAACTTCGTTAGAACGATGCCTGATGAACCGGATTGTAATGTACTAGGTTGTTTGCTTGCTGCTTGTCGGAATCACAACGTGGAGGGCCCGGCGGATCTTCTTGGTGACGAAATTCTACAAGATAAGTTTGGAGATTCGGGATACCATGTACTAATGTCCAATATATATGCGTCGGGTGAGAAATGGAAAGATGCGTCGAGGGCGAGATCGTTGATAAAGGAGAAGGGGTTGAGAAAAAAACCGGGGAATAGTTGGATACAGATAGGTAATTGCACTCATGTATTTGATGCTAGAGATACATCACATTTAGAGTTTTATAAAATAGAAGAAATCTTGGAGATGTTGTTTGCAGAGATGAAGGGGTGTTGTGTGGTTGATCCATGTCTCTCTCTCCCTTAACTTTGATCATTTTTTTTTGGTTAAATTACGAGAAATTCCCTGAACTAATGTCAATTTACAAAAAAAGACCATCACGTGTTCGTAATTACCAAAAATCGCTTGAAGTTTGTTGTCGTCTTACATTGTCCGCTTGGATTTTTGTAGAATTTTATAATTCCATGGAATATTATTCCTAAAATATACTCCCTCCGTTCCAATTTAATTGTCGTTTTTTTAGCTTTACACAAAGATTAAGAAATTCATTAAATGTATCTTGATTTTAGGAAAATGTATGCTTTTAGAAAAAAATAACATTGTCTTATAATTATAATTAATAAGAGTGAAATTAGTTAAAAAAAGAGTGTTGAAAGGAGTTAATAAGGGTATAAACTAGAAATTAAATAATTAATGAAGTGTTGAAAATTTAAAGTGACACATAATATGGAACAAAAAAAATTTCCAAAGTCACATATATTATGGAAGGGAAGGAGTAGTAATTTACGGTTGGCGGGCGATTGTAGTAATTCTATTTCATGAGGGGTAATTGTAATATTTTTTTGGTATAAAACATATTTCGTTTTGTACTTGCACTTATGCATGAGTAGTTTTATTCTAATGTTAAATCATTTAAGAGGATGTTTATAGGAAGAATAGAATAGGAGAAAGAGAGAAATAATAATACGTAGAATAGAAACCCCCATTCTGTTATGGGTTGATTACATGGAATATATATAGAGAAATATTGCAAGGTAATAGAGTTTGACTAGGTAACTAAATCCTAACTAATCTAGCTAACTCAATCATACTAGAATCTTAATATTAGGAGAATTTTATAATATAATATTCTCTAACACGCCCCCGCAGTCGAAACGTGACGAACGTGAAGAATGGACATTCACTTGCTAGCACGCTCCCGCAGTCGAACGAATAAACTTCAAACGTGAAGACTGGAAACTTCAAACGTGAAGAATGGACATAAACCGCGAAACACATCGCTAGAGAATTCCTCTGTTGAAATATCTGCCAAATTTAAAAAAATAATAATAATAATAACGGGTGAGAGAAAAATAAGAATTTTTTTTTTTTTTTTTTTTTGTGTATGAATCGAGAGAGAGAGAGAGGGAGAAGATATGAGAGGGGTCGCCGGCCATGGAGAAGAAGAGAGGCAGCGGCTAGGTTTTAGGCCATGGAGAAGAGGAAGAAGAAAAAGATAGAGAAGATACACCAACCACCGAGAGAGGGAGAAAATTCGGTTTGGTGGTCGCCGGCCATGTAGAAGAAGAGAAGCGGCGGCTAGGTTTTAGGCCATGGAGAAGAAGAAGAAAAAAGAGATAGAGAAGATGCACCACCGGGGGAGGGAGAAAATTGGGTGGTGTTCATAGAAAAAAGATAGAAAAAGAAAAAAATAAAGAAAAATATTAGAGTACCACCACCGGGGGAAGGGAGAACATTGGGTGGTCACCGCCATGGAGAAGAAAGGCGGCTAGGTTAAAAAAACTAAACCTGATGCTCTGATACCATATAGGAAGAATAGAATAGGAGAAAGAGAGAAATAATAATACGTAGAATAGAAACCCCCATTCTGTTATGGGTTGATTACATGGAATATATATAGAGAAATATTGCAAGGTAATAGAGTTTGACTAGGTAACTAAATCCTAACTAATCTAGCTAACTCAATCATACTAGAATCTTAATATTAGGAGAATTTTATAATATAATATTCTCTAACAATGTTAATTGTGATTTTTGAGTATTTGACTGTGTTTTTAAATTCTTTAATTATTTTGATTCACTACTTCCCCTTCGATATTTATTTCCCTTGTTCATACAGATTCCCGTAGTAGTTCTAAAATTAGAGTTAATTGCATAGACCCCCCTGTGTTATTTCTCGGAAGCAAAAAACCCCCCAGGAAAAAAAAATTAGCGTATAACCCCCTCTGTTGTGTTTTAGTCAGCCCACCGCCCCTTTGTGTGCACTGGCTCGTTGACTTAAGTGAAATGACAGAATTACCCTTAATAAAAAATAAAGCGAAAAATAAAAAATAATGTCTAACAATTTTTAATAAATTTTCAATTTTAAACAAACAAATATAAATAAAATATGTGTTAAATATAATAACAATTAAAAAAGGAAAAGAAAAAAGAAAATAATGTTCTTCTTCATCCCGTCTTCCACCACACCCCACACCCACCACCACAACTTCATCCACCATTTTCCCCAAGCCCCAGCCCTCCGCACCGCCGCCGTCCCAAGGAATATTGGGGAACCAGCTCAGCAAAACCCTAACCATCAAAACCCCACTGTAAAGGTCTCGGCAAGAATCGCATCAGGGCTTCGGGTTTCAAGAATCCGGGTTGCCGCCGCCTTGTACGAGCGGAAGAGGTGTAGCATTGGGTGGGGCGAAGATGGTGCCATAACACCGACAATAGACTGCCGATTTGGGTAGATTGGAAAGGAAAAAGAATTTCACCTCTTCCTTCGGCTTCGGACCAGA